>JAYMTA010003691.1:0-13799 GCA_036897625.1 Pelargonium cotyledonis | reverse complement strand
ATGTGGTGGAGGAATGCCTTGTTTCAAATATTTGATTTGCACTCTTTACCCATCTATATTATTTTATATGTCTCTAAACTTGTGCAGTTTCTATTTGCATATTTGTGACACATCATTGTTCCTTAATGTCCAGTCTCTCTATTGACTTCCACTGTGTTCAATTCATATTTGTTTTCCGTCATCATCTCTCAGGTCTGGCTGTAGCAGGTGATGAAAACTTTAAGACATTTGAAGCTGCATACCCTTATGTTGTTCGAAAACTTCTCACTGAAAATTCAGCTGGAATGAGGAAAATTTTGCATTCGGTAATTTTTTTTTTCTTAGAAAACTCGGGAGATCCCGGAATCAGTTATATAGTGACTTTTTTTCTTCTTCATTTTTCCTTTTCTTTATCTTTCTGTCCATTTAGGTGGTTTTGAACAAAAAGAAGGAACTCCGGTGGGAGAGACTTGCTCTTTTCTTAAGAGTAGGCTTACCTAGGTGTGTGACATAATACACTCTTTTGTCCTAGAAATTAGTATCTCCTGAAATTACTTTATTACACTTTATGCCCGTTCACAATCAAATTTTACATTTTGTCCGCAGGAAGAGTATGCATGGGGCAATGACATCAAATGACGAAAATTCCGTTGAATATTTACCAAATAAGGCCAATGGTGTTTTTAATGTTGCACACTTAATTATGCAGCTCCTACCATCTAAGGATGGTGTTGTGCTAAGAAGGCTCTTGATGACTGTGGTGAGTGCCTTTATGTTTTAACTTCGACGGAACGTCCTTGAGGGCATATACAACTGTCGTTTAGGAAGCAAATAGCTTATTTCTTTGTGTAAATTTTAAGAATTCACGTGAAAATAAACTTTAACCCTGTCATTCTTGTTATATCTTGTCTCACGGCCTATTCTCAAGTGATGTACTGCTAGTGCATTGGTTTTGGGTATATTTTTCCTTAGTATTTGTGTTAGTTGTAATATTACTGGGGTTTTAGATTAACATAATGGTCCTACATGGAAACAGTCTACTATGTAAATAATGAGAACGATTGATGGATGGTAAATGTGTCTGAAAACCAATGCCAGTCCCATTATATTGTCACCTACAATGCTCATTTCCGGGATATTGACACTTTTGTGTTTTAATATGTAGGATGGAGCTTCGTTGATCCGAGCAATGGTATCCAAAGAGGCAGCTTCCTACCGAAAGCAGTTGTGTAAGGTCGTTGCAGATGTCCTGTATGAATGGATGACTGTAACACTTTTCAAAGACAAATCAGCAACACAGTATGGTTCCAGAGTGAAATTGGCTGAAAGTGGAGAGCTAGGTTCATCAACCAGATTAACCAAATCCATCTTAAAAGATCGAAGGCTCAAAGTGATTGCGTTAAAGGTGTTAGGCTCAGCGAGAAGAGACCCTATACTGATGCTAAGGTTATGCTGGGCGTCCTTGGTGATGTTCTTTACAGCCTCAGCTTTGGCATGCCATCGGGTTGCAGTCTCCTTATCTGAAGCTTACATAGGCCCAATTCCATTTGCTCCCACGCTGTATGCTGTTCGCGGTTGAATTGTCTCTGAACCCTCACCACCCTTGAAAGTAGAGATCAGTTGCGGAGTAGAATTGATTAACAGATAAGTATGCGACTAAATATAACCCGAGGTCAGAACAGGGCAAAGCCCGTCGTGTCTTGACAGCGAAAATGAGGCCATACCGAAACTCGCAGTTGTGGATGAGGAGCTGACATTGTGGCTGAGTGATAAGGTATGTACTACTATTATTTATAGCTTTTACAGTGGTGAAGTTGAATTTGTATGGTACATTAGATGATCTATCTTTGGTTTTCAAGATGGTCACATTACAATTAATATTAGAAGCAAGCCATTGCGTGGGAGATTGGAGTTATGTATGTGTATAAAACAAAACAATGCCCGCTAGTCCTTTGCGAATGTGTGAATAATTTGTTTTCAAGTGATACATAAGTTTAAACAGTGTTACATCTAAGAAAAAGGTAGCATATTTTTAACACATCTATTTCTTCAGTCTTCTAAAATACTCTTGTACCTAAGTGCTTACAATGAAGATCTATCTTTTTTTGTTCAAAACGTGCTCCTACAAACCCTAATTGGGTTTACGAATCATTCTAAAAAGATAAATCACAAGTCACTCTGGACAAGACGACCACTTTGTCCAATGGCCTGGGTCATCTTCAAAGTTTCCTGTCTCACTAGGTCACCTTGAAGGTTCTTGCGGCCTCCAAATTCTTTGCCTTGCTGGCTACCACAATGACATCTCGTTCGATTTATACATTAAGTAGCTACCCCGAGCGGTAGAAGCTCTTAGGGGCTTCATTCTCCAATTATGCTTGAAGGGCTTATAAGTGTTTCGGAGCTTATGGTTGGCATACTTGAAAGGCTAGAACTTGAACACTCGAAATGGACCCTCACATCATCAACCAACCATATGATGACGCATAGTGATATTGGTTGTAATATAAACACCCTTCTTTTAGTAAGAGAGGGGTGCTACAAATTTTACTTTGAGACGCATCATCTCTACTTTCTTTCTTTAGAACTCTCTCTAGCTTTTGTGTTTTTTTTTTTGTACTGACATCTTACTCAAACTTGTGACGTTGTACTAAAAACACATTCGGGATATTCCGTTTATGGTGTGTAGCCTCGCGGAGGTCATAAGTTCGATGATCGTGACTGAATCTCCAATGGATAAATAGACTTAGAATAACACTTAAGACGATTTCTTAACACGTGGACGAGACGACAAACATGATTAGTGTGCTTAAATTAAACAATTCAAAATAGGCATAAAGATAGAATTAGTTAACCTGCATAGTAGATGTTGACCACACAAATATTTTGGGTGAAAGACATGAAACCAAACTTGATAAAACTCATTATAGATTAGTAATGGGGTGGGGCCATATCCACATTCACCAAAATCCTCCAAATCAACAAAATTGGTCCTTATTTTAGTGTACGGTACACGGCGTAGCACACAATCACCGGCGACAGCAACTTCGCTCTCTGCTTCTCCGATCTCTCTCTCTCTCTCTCTCTCCCTCTATCGCCAATACGAAACCTCCCTCGCAACTCTCAAACTCTTCATCATTTCTCAGCGACGCACTAATCGCCGGTCACCGCCATGAGTGCTCCGGTGCTCTCAGGAGTAAGCAACCACCACTCTCTCTCTCTCCGACCAGCAATTTGCTTCGGATCTTCAAATTTCTCTCAATTTATTCTTGGATCTGGTCTGATACACATGCTATGGAGATCCTGATCAGTCAGCCGAATCGCATTGTGAATTTGGGTTTCTGATATTGGTGTTTTTTGGGTGAGCAGGGTACTAATTTCTATTCTGGATTTACTCGGCTCAGCAAGGGGCTCGCCGTCGTGCTCATTGGCGGACACGTCGTGCTTCAGATCTTCCCTTCCGCCGTAGCCTATCTCGCTCTCATTCCCGCCAGGTATTTTGGATCTGTTCGTCCACGACTGAAATCTCATTTTTGTACTGTCGCTGCTTTGCTTATTCTGTATCTGCCATTGTGAAATCAGTAGTGAAACTCTAGTAAGAGTAGTGTAGAGCTCTTGTTATTGACTATGGATTGGAAGGTAGAAATGGGTTGCAGAAGTCTCGTCACATGGGATTGATCACAGTCAACTTTGAATTCTGTAACACCTGAACCAATTAATGTTATGGCCTTATGGGATGACATCTCTAGTTGAATCATGTCTGTTAAATTGGAGTTCAATCATGTGTGTTGTTGCGAACTAATGTCTTGGCTGTGCAATTTCTGTTGAATTAGGGAAGTTATTATCCAGTTAGAAGAGATATGGATCCTTGGATTTAGGAGTGTTGGACAGATACTATAGATTTTGGGAATTTTCTAATTCATATTAGGATAATGGATTCAGATTTGGGAACTTATGCGCTTAGTCTACACCCTTATGGATTGCATATCCATCCCTTCCTTAGGCAAAACTAAAAGGGCAGCTAAATGCACGAGGCCCCTACTATTGTAAGGTGTGAAGAGGGTATATATGTTCTCAATATTACCCTTATTTTAGAGGCTGTTTCCCTGAATCAAACCCTTGACTTTAAGGCCGTAAGGCAATAGACTTATCGTTGCGCCAATGCTCACCTTCTACCTCATATAAAACCACCCACAAAAACTCTGAACTTTACCACTCCCTCCCTTTCCGCAATGCCTTTCCGTTCTCCGACTTAACTTTTTTTTTTTTTTTTTTTCACATG
Source organism: Pelargonium cotyledonis (assembly GCA_036897625.1). NCBI lineage: Eukaryota > Viridiplantae > Streptophyta > Magnoliopsida > Geraniales > Geraniaceae > Pelargonium > Pelargonium cotyledonis. The sequence continues at coordinate 9,541 of JAYMTA010003691.1, read as the reverse complement.
ATTGTATGCTGCCTAATTGTTTTACTTAGGAAGAAACATATATGATCAAACTTGTTTTGTTGGCAATGTTTATGTGCATTTTTTGTATGCAGCAATTACCTAGAAATAGATTTTCAAAATTTGTCTTGCTAGATTCTGCATATTCTAAATCTGGGATTTTGCTCTTCTTCTTATAGAAGGTTACTAGAAAGAAAAGATCCTTGTGAAAAGCAGAAAATAGTGAAACTTTCAAGTATTGTTACCCAGTGCAGGCTTTTACCAAATTGTCTAGTAACACTTGATCACATGCTGTTCGCAAGATGCTTATGAAGATCAAGAAATTGCATCCTTATTGTCCTGTCATGATAGGGCTGATCTCATGCATCTTTGCATGTTGCTTTCTAGACATTGTTTATTGTTGATAATTGTTATTTGTATACTGTGAGGAATTCATCTTCAATGGTTACTTGTACTTATTATATTTGTATTAAGGACATTAATTGGTTTTCTAATTCAAAAACTTTGTACTTATATGCAAATGTTATTTTGTAGGACCATTCCATTTGGTTGGAACCTCTTGACTGCTGGTTTTACTGAGCAAACAGTATTTGGGGTATGCACTTGTTCAGTTCTGCCCAGTTTTACCATAGCTGAGAGCCCATTATTGAATTTCCCCTTTTCTGAGTATCCTTCAAAAGTAGTACTGATAATTGCACTGGCTTTCTAGGTGGTTGTTAGCACTTTTGGTCTCCTCTTCGTTGGGAAGATGCTTGAACCCATATGGGGTTCTAAGGAGTTCTTGAAGTTCATCTTTGTTGTGAACTTACTTACTTCTGTATGTGTTTTTATAACTGCAATTGCCTTGTACTACATAACAAGGGAAGAAACTTACCTGTAAGTACAGCAATATCCTTGTGCATAGTAGTAATAATTTTTTTTTGGCTTGTCCATGCCACTCATTTTTCTACATTCCTTTTACTGTCATCCTAGTTATCCAACTTCATAGTTCCTTTTCGGCCTGCTTTCTATAGTGATGATGACTAATTTTCATTCTTTTGTTCTAGTTATATGCCTCTTTCTGGTTTCCATGGGGTCCTTGCAGGGTTCTTGGTTGGTGTCAAGCAGATTATACCTGACCAAGAACTGTCTTTCTTGAGAATAAAAGCAAAGGTACTGGCATTTTCAGGAGTATTTTCATTTTTGATTGGGCCTCATAATTACAATCAATATAAATTTCTGCAAGTTGGCAAAGAATGCCAATGCCTAACACCAACAACTGGTGCTTTAAATGATCTGCAGTGGTTACCATCTCTCATGCTGTTGGTGTCAACTGTTGTAAGCGTTTTCACAGAAGAATCAACAACATATCTCCCCACGTTTATATTTGGCACATATATGAGCTGGATTTATCTAAGATACTGGCAGAGGAAACCGGAAACGAAACTTAAGGGTGATCCAAGTGAAGATTTTGCATTTTCAACATTCTTCCCTGAATTTATGAGGTAAAAATGTTTTATTTTGGCTTGTGAAATAGCAATTTTGTTTTGAAAGCATCTAGCTTAGTGAAAGCTTGGCCTTTGTTTTAATCTGCTTTCATCCTAGAGGAGCTGGGGAAACCTTGCCTTATAGAGATGTTTAAGGGTTACATCTCTCTCTCTCCTCTCTAACCTTGTCTTGGTTGGCTCTCAGACCAATCATTGATCCCATTGCAACAATATTTCACCGGATGCTTTGTCGAAGATCTGAAGCTTCTTCTACGGCTGAGGGTTATACTTTGGGAAGTGTACCTTTGCCCGGTTCTGACCCCATTGAGGCATCTAGGAGGAGGTAATGTTAATGGTTCCATACTGTTATATAATTTTATCAGTTGTATTGCAATGCACATGGAGTGAACACAAAACATTATATAATTTCAATCCTGTCTTTCATTCTCAAATAAAAAGAAAGATTTCAATAAAATACCCGTAGTAGACAAAGTGATAATCTTTTGAGAGTTCTCAATTGGCATCAAATAGGATTATGCTGAAGTATTTTCATTTACATATTGGCCGCAAAAGATTTATACGAACGAGGAGTTATGCTTGTAGCATTTGCCCATTTGGGAAATTATGAATAGCATTTTGAATTGTGATGTAGATTTGGATAGTCTGATGAGTTGAATACGTGGTATGAACTGTGCAGAGAAAGAGGCGCTCGAGCATTGGAAGAAAGATTAGCGGCAGAGAGGCTAGCTGCTGTAAGGACTGGTGAAGAGTCGGAAAAAGATGCCACAGAGAATGTTTAATACCGAAGCTAATTCTTGTGGTCTGACTCTTGGAATGGGAACAGTTTTGAGATTATTATCTTCAGTCTAGGACAACTTAATTTCTTTTTTGCTGGTTTCCTTGGTCTCTTTGTTTTCTTCTTTTGAACAGAAACTGAACATATGCTTATCAATTAGCCTTTACCCATATATATACTACACCCAAATTCTTCCTTATCCTATCTCTATGTTGCTTGTTTTTTTGCATACATTTGTTGCGATAAATCTATCAGTGTTGCACGAAATTGTGTATGCCGCTAAAACTTGAACACTACAACCCATGTATATATTCTAAATCCCACCAGCCACCACAATAAACTGGAACTTATCGTTCACAATTCGGTTTTAAACGAGATAATATATCTAGGAAACGGAAAAGCCACTTTCAAAAACTGACTGACATGAACTTGAAATTTTTGCAGACTTTATTGTTCAATTACCACTAAATTGATCAGAGGCAAATTCATTTTGCTCCACAATTCTCAACTGATCAGATTTACAAAATGGCTAAAGTCTTCGTCATATTCAGAAAAACTATAACTCTTGAGTGTTGAACTCTTTCGCTGGAGATTTACAGAGGACTTGTGGTTACAAACATTTGTGTTTCTTACGAATCAGCTCTCAAATGCTTCTTCTCCAGCAAATATTGCTCGTGAACCATTTTCCGGTAATCTGCAATGCAAAATTTGACATGCACAAAACAATAAGAAAAGCTTCAACACAAAATTCAATCCTGTTCTAAGAACATTATGCAGGAGTTTATGGACATGATCAAGCTACGGTTAAGAAAATGATAATGATTACCAACCTTCCTTATTGCTCCAAAGTGAAGCAGCATAAGTATTGAGAGGACTCTCGGGATTGGGGTCTGCACGAGAACAAGATAATTAAGGAAACCCAGAAACAAAGTGAAATGTTGACGATATCAGTTTTATGTAGTGAAGAGCATACAAACCTCCTAATAGACTTTGAATCGACAGCAATATGGTTCTACAATCATAAGCTGCAGACCATTTATCCTGTGGAAATCATACAGAGATATTTCATTGGTTAATGCGACTCAGTGCCATAAAGTGAACGTGTTCGGGTCAATATGGAATGACGGGACAACTATCCAAAAACTACAAGGCATAATTACGGTGAATTCAGTATCTTGTTTGGTATCAAGCTACTCAGAGACTAGGCATTTTCCTAAGAAAAAGATTTACTTTTTCTACACAAAATTCTAGTCCATTTCATAAGTTATACAAGTGTATGTGTTACTGTCACATTGCATAAGTTCTAAGTCGGTAGTTTCAAACCTGAAGAATGTCAAGACATATATTTCCGAACTGATCAACATTTGGATGGAAGCACATTGTCTCGAACTTAACTTGTGGTGGCTTGAAAGGGTAGTCCAAAGGAAAATGCAAAGAAAGCTTGTAAGATAAACCCTCATACATAGTTCCTTTTCCACCCTCAATTGTACCAACCCATGTAAAAATGCTCTCGCCTTCGGGAAAAGCTGACATTCCAAGGTCTCCTCCACTCATCTACGGATATGAACACTATTAGCAACTAAAGGAACCAATTAAAAAGAACTCAATTTACCTCTATTTCTAGATTAGAAAAAGAAGAGATTTCAGCATGATTCCATTAGCTCTTATTCAAGGAAGATCAAAGAGATACGATCCTACAAATTAAATAAGTTGTAATGACGTATAGAATATAAACTGTAATTGCTTATGATTCTTGCGGAAAAAAGAAACATTGGTTTATTTATTCTGCATAAACTCGGGAAATAAAGACTTCAAATAAAACTAAAAAAGCAAGAATTTCATAACAACTCATCACTGAACATATATATTTCATGATTTCAATCCAAGAATACCCAAAATTCAAAGGAACCAACAAGAATGCGCCGTGACATACCATAAGAGACATCAACTCTCTTTGAAGCCTGCACAAAAGAGGCAAAACCATACATGTGAAAACCATTTCAATGAAACTACAAACACAGCCTAGTAGTGACCATCAATGTTCTTTTTGCTTGTTAGGCAAGAAATTGGAGAAATAGGAAACAATTTCATGTTGGTAACATGTAAAAATCAAAATCAATAGTTTCTCAATTTTCAAGTTAACCAAACAGAGAACTCCAGTTGTAGAAAGGCACAAACAAAACAAAACAGAAGAAACTGTAAATCCCGTTTGGTAGCCGAGAAAGTGAAGCAATAAACAACGTACCGATACTTTCAAATGCCAATAAATCATTAAATTGAACTACATAGAGAGACCTTTGAGAGACGGAAGCAGTGTCAACGGTGTTAGATGAGTTGGGCTGTTCCGGCGGAGCGGCGGCGGGTGGGTGACGGTGGTGCAGGATCGACGAGTTCTCACCCCTTGGATTGGATCGCACTTCCATGGCTGACGACGATCAGAGTGAACCCAACGGTGAATCAATCGAGTCTTAGTTCTAGAAAAAATCAGAACTCAGAAATGGGTTTCAGTTGAGAATCAACATTGAAACTTTTTTCCTGGGTATTCGATTTCAGTATTGAAAATCGAATTCTTTGAAATGGGTTTTGAAGTGAGTGTGTTGTGTTCTTCGGTATTTGTTGCGTAGATGAAACGAGAGAAAGATTTTTTTTTTTTTAAAGCAACAAAATCTTTTTTTTTTTCAGAAAATCTTTTTAAAGTTTTGATTTTTTTTTATCGATTGACTTACACACTAGGAATAACTCTTCCTTTTTAATTCAAATCTCATCGTATACTGCCGGCAAAAAAATTTGAATATTAAATCTCATAAAAACGGTTTAAATCGCTTGACCTAACATATTTTGGCATTATCAATTTGTTATCATAAACATTTTATGAAAACATATAATATAAATATTTAGTTACCAAATCGTCCCTATACCATCATCAATTGATAGCCCGTTTGTGAGTTGTTCTTTCTCGTAAGGATATGCTAATTTTTTGTACAACAATGTTCGATTGTTGTTCTTTCGTACTATTTAACTATTATCTTATTCGTATGTCGTTAATTTTTATAATTCTTCTTGACATAGTTTTTGTTATTGATTATGCTCTAACGTTATAGGTAAACCCGTAATAGCACTTGCTTGTTAAAACCTTATACTTAAAAAGACGATAGAAAAAGAAGGAAAAAAATTATATTGAATGATTAAAAAGATACAAACGCAAAGTAAAATACAAGTAATTACTAGCTCTCATGTCAAGTACCAATATTGCTCTTCTTCTGCACAATATACACATATCCTTGAAGCAACTTGTGTATATTATTATGTACAAATTAAACAAAATGTACATTTTCTCTAGCTATGAGCTCTAAATCTCGGTCAACTTGATCGCTCAAACGAGAAATCTGATACATTCACGTTTATCTCGTGTTGTGTCCGAATGGGACGAGGTCTCTCAGGCAAATCTTGTTGAACCCTCGCGATCATCTCTTGCTCCCTAATGTGTCTCTCCATTTGGGTCTCCACTCTTGCGGCTCCACGTGGCGGAGAAGCTGAGGCAGGTTCGGCATTATGATCCAAATGGGCATTGTTGGTGAGTCTAGGAGGTGAGTAGTAGTAGTTAGTTTCATTGTTGTAGTTGTGCAAGAGATGGACAGGGGACATGCCATGGCTGGGGGACATGCCTTGTCTAGGAGTCACAGGCCTGCTTGACATTGGTGTGTTGGTCCCTGAATGGTTGTGTTTTGTGTGCTTTTTGGCTGATTTGTGCCAATTTTTGAGTGCTGCTGCTACTCTGTCATTGAAGATGGTTGGTTTCATGTTTGACCCCATCTGCACCCAAATATATATCAAGAAATGTAAGATATCGATGATAAATTAAAGGTTGGTAAAGTCGCTACAAGAATTGCAGTTCTAGGGGACAGAGACAGTCCATAACAAAATTCGTCTCTTATAAGCTAATTAAGTTATCATTACCTAAAGTTTGTAGACTATGATTTATTTTAAGAGACAGTCAGTCTCAAACTACCTAATTTTGTGAAGGCTAAAAAGCTTCACGTACCTTCACTTATGAGAGAGGATATGAATTGAGTTGTGCCCGATGGTTGTTATCTTTCTTGTAGCGTGCGATGGGTTTCTATGTATCATATTGTTATATATATATGGGGCGTGTCTTTCATATGAAATCTTATTTTACTTTCTTGTGAGATTACTATTTTTTGTTTTTTTTTTTTTTTTATCAAATCTAATTGAGTTTAATATCGCAAGACAACAATTTTACTGTTGCGTCTAGACTTGCTCTTTTAGTGGTGTTTCTTTTGCAATGTAATTCAAATTTTGGGATACTATGGAAAACTAGTTAGAAAGGTCATTGATCATGTTTGATAAGTACCTGTGTCACCAATGCATATAGTGGTAGGGTCACATAACTGCAAAGAACCTGAATGATAACCCTGTGAAAATAGCACAATATGTTGTTTTAGGAACATTTGGAACATAAATATATTGAGAGATGGACACAATCATAATTATTGTGCTAATTATATTTGGGAGTGGTAGTGTAAATGGAACTCACCCCATTGAGAGTCTGATGATGATGTCCTCAAGGTGCTCATGGTAGCATGATTTTATCCCAAACTCATACTGCAATAAATCGATTGATCGACATTAGTCATTAGTCATTCTGACCCGATCGGTTTTTAAAACATTAGCTAAAAAATCAATGGGTACTAATGCTTACCACACTCCAAACGAAGAAGGCTAGTTGAAACGCGTTCTGCAAAGAAAACAAAACGAAACAAAATCATAAATATGTGAGTATAGATCGAAATGATAGCCGAGACAACTGAATCGAAACGTGCATGCGTGTGTTTTATATGTACCTGAAAGAGAACAAAGTGGATCAAAAAGAGAATGAGCTGAGGACTTCCAAACCAAAAGAGGTCATCACCAGGCTTCACCAAAGGAGCACCCTTCACCACATCTCCTCTCTCTTCAATACTTAAACCCATTTCTGTAATTATCATTTGTAGCTTTGCTCCAATCATTAATATCACAACCAATGGCAAAAATGGCAACCACAAATAAGAGACCCATCCTGTGAAACAAACAATTCTTAATCATTGTTTAAACAATAATATTAATGTTAATTAATTAACTCTTAAAATCATAATTAAACAACAATTTAAACAATCTAAGTACATATGTTGGCTTACCATGAGTATATGTTAGCAGGAACAAGACTGCAAGTAGCCATATAAGAGGACTGCACATAATATTAATAACAAAATCATTAATTAATTAATATTTGGGAGAACATTTTTGCATAAATGAAATGTTTTAATTTGAGAATAATTATAAAACAATTAACACTAATTATAACCTGATTCCCACAACAACTTTGAAATCTTCTTCAAGTGATCTTTTGATGTACTTTTGAAAATCAAATCTTGTTTCACTCCCAGGTGCCAAATGTGCCTGAAAATCACATAATTCAGTAATATTATGAAAAAGACAAATGATTGGTAATTAATTAGTGAGACTAATTAAGTAGAAGTAGAACATACCCTGATGAATCCATGTCTCAAAGTCAAGTAATCAACTTTAGTCACTGATGTGAAGAATTGTCTGAAGAAACACACCTAAATATGGAGTAATTATATATGATGTATTAATTAATAACTATCATAATATATATAGTAATTACAATTAGTATTATGAAGAAAAAATAATAAATGAATTGTTGTAACTTACAATCCAAAGGGAAATTGGAGACTTGCTCCAAAAATTCAAGTGTCTCCTTCCAAATGATGTATCTCTTGTAAATCTAAACCTCTCAGGATCTGAACCACATATATAACTCATTTTAATTAGTAAAATAAATCCTCAAAAATTGATGTCAAAATTTTTGAAAAATACAAATAAAAATCCACACAAAATCAATTCAATGGTCTGCATTATGTGGATAAAATATAACTATATATACTCACATATATAGTATCCAACAACAACAACAACAAAATTGAATTAAATTATATTAGATAAAAAAAATCTATCATTTATGCAAGTCAACTTAAGTGTTACTCTCAATTAATAGATCACAAATAAAAGTATCTTAATTATTCAAACTTTTTTAGTAATACAAATGTATAATTTTATTCAAGGTATGCATATCAATTTCAAGTCAACTCATGTGTTATCAATATAAGAGATTTTTCATAAAAAAAACTATTAATAGATGATTTTGTCTGGTCAAATATAGATATATAGGGTGTGACTTTTATAATAATATGATATAGAATTATATATAATTATAAAATTAAGTGCAAATTAAGAATCTTGACTTGGATGAGCCTTGAAAAAAATGGAGGTGGCATCCCCTTAAATTTAGAGTACTTAATTATATCATTAATTATTTACTAATAATTCTATGATCACTTAGTGGAATGTTAATGTTATATTAAAGTATTAACCTACACACTTAACAATACTTGACAGACTAACTTACATATTTCCTAGTCATTTTAGTTATCTGTTTGACAAATGTCACATCATGATTGGTTTATTATTTACATTTGACCTTGTCAATTTGAAATTTAAAATTTTAATAATTGAAAAGTTTAGATAATCTTTTTAAGTAGGTAAGTGTTACTAGTAACAAAATGAAAGTGAAATATTGTACCGTTGTAGTATTGGTATTCAATAGTCTTGGTCTCATTCTCCCACGCCTTCCACTTGCTCATCTACCGCACAAAATGACAATAAATTTAATAAAGAATTGTATATACTTAATGAAGACGACACTGTCGAAACTTCGTTTAATAGTTAAGACATAATCATAATTTCAAATTTTACTGGACGAGTTTCAAGCATAATAATTATTTTTGTATTGTTGAAAACTCAAAATTGTTCACAAATCTAGCTATATGAATAATCTTTATCTATACTTTTGAATGACATCCTTTTCTCGGATTCAAAGCACATATATATACTATTCTTTTTTCTTACTGAATTAATATCGTCGGTTCATTGATCAAGCTTTGACAGTTGCAACTATCCCGTAAATAAGGTAAAGTTGATGGGTTGATGAGTGAAATAAAAGTACCTTGGTTCTACCCAAAGCATAGGTGAGGATGCAATAGAGGATGTGCATGACTGCTAAGACAAAGATGAAGATGTGAAGCTGGTGGATTCCATATGAGGACACAAATGGTACCATACCCTATAATGTTTTTGTCAATACAATCCATTAATAATACCCACATAAAACACAGCCATGCAAATTATATTAAAATATATATAT
>JAYMTA010003690.1:0-13801 GCA_036897625.1 Pelargonium cotyledonis | reverse complement strand
AATATCTGGGGGATCGCTTAACGGTGCGGTACCTGCGCAGGCCCATAGTCACTGACTAGACGTGGATCACTGCTACCACCTCACAACGAAGCCCTAATTTTGACTTAGTTAAAATCCCTAACATTTGGGAAAAAGAAAACCTAATAGAACTTAATCAGAAACCCTAATTTTAGAAAAAAAAGACCATACGACGACGTACCAGGACCTTTGACTTGACTCGGAAAAAATAGTCTAATCACAATGTATTAATATATATTATCACAAAAAAAGTATGTATTATAAGAAAAAATTGGTAGTGTTTAAGTGTGAATTCTTATATTATATGTTTGGATTTTATATGTGATATAGAAAGAGCTAAGTTCAAAGCATAAACATTTGCAGCAGCATACACTATATATTGTCCTCGATTATAAGTTTTGGGATATATTTTTTTAATAAAGAAAATTTAATTCTATTAGAAATTAACAAATCTACTACTAACCAAATATCATAACAATGTAATTAGCCACCTTTTTGTTTCCGCGTGCTTATCAAAAAAAAAAAACAATGTAATTAACCCTTCCGAAATGCATAAAGCCATAAACTGATAATGAAAATTTAACAAAAATACATTTAAAGGAGTAGAAAATAAAATCACAGTAACTATAGTCTATAGTGAGATTTAATTAAAACAAAATAAAATAAAAGGTGTCAATAAATATCGAACAAATTAATCTGTGTTTTGTACGTATAAGAAAAATAATTAATGAAGAATTAGACAGAAAAAAAGAGAGCCAAGTTATGGTTTTGTATTATATACTCCGTATTATATATCATAGATATTCTTTTAAGACCTTTAATTATTTTTAATTTCATTAATGGGTATTGACTTCTTTTCTTTCGGTGCTTTTCTTTAATAATTATAAAAATTGCAAGAAGGTCTGGTCCATTAATTTTCTGCTTTATGCTTTTGTCTTGGAATTAATATAGATTCATCATAATATCAAATATATATATATAGATTCATCATTGATCAATATGGTGAAGAAAATTTGTAAATGGCATTTACAATCTTATTTCTGTTGCAAAGCATTTTCTACATTATCTTCTCTAGCTATTTCCAGTGGTTAAAAGTTTCACACACAAAAAAAATATACAATTTTATTTTTAAGACATATAATCTCTCCAAGTGAAATGAGAGATTCAACTTTTCAAGAGGAACCATGCAAAATTGTTTGAACATGGACTTCTTATTCTTATTCTTTTGTCTGTGTTCGATCTTCAAAATATTTACGTACAATTAGCTAGTTGTGTTGTGAAATATACAACAAATATATATAAAAGTATATTTGCGTATTAGTTCTAATAGCGCGTTATATTTGTTGGATCGATAATATTATATCAAACGTATTAATTTTACTATGCAAAATATGTCGTGTTCGTATTTAGCTGTTCAACTCAATTATTAAACATATTGTATGTGTTCATATACTTAAATCGTGTAGTACACAATCAATTTTCGTTGCCACGGTCATGCACTAATAGCATATTCTACTCACACAAAATGAAGCACTGAAATATAGATAAGGCTTGATCATTATTCATGCCGACACTATCTCATGAAAAGTACAAATCATGATTCATTAGGCATTACAAAGCAATCCTATTAGTAACCAATCTTCCATAGTTTTCAATGCCAAAATGATTCTCTTTCAAGTAAGTGGACCATGAAACTTGGACTACATTGCTTGCCTTTTTAAATTTTTCTATTACGTGGTTTCCAACTTGTCTCCACCCTATAACAACACCACCACCTCATGCATTTCCATGAAAATATAAAAATAAATAAATGGCCAACCCAACCCAACACAAGAAGATAAAAACTATAATAATTATAATTTATTTATTTTATATTAAAAAAAGCCCTAGTTCTTGTCCTTTACTTGTTTTCTTCTACCAAAAGTTAGGTCTACGTTGAGCTTCCATCATCTCATTTGATGCCATCTACGCTAAACTTTTCCGATGGCGACGCATTGCCGTCTTTTTCCATGGAATTTGCACACGGAATCATCAATCATGCATGCACATATGTCTTCCATATGATTATCTTATGTTTTCATGTGGTTTCAAGATATTCTATCTAGAAACTTGAAAAAGTTAAAAATGTGCAACCTTTTTATGCTCTTAAAATTTGGAAGAATCCTATAGATCCAATCGGGTTCGGACAAATCATAGCTCGGCTCCGGCGAATGAGGGGAGAGGAGGATAAAATATGCGTAACAAATTTGGCTTCTTGCTTTTATAAATCATGTGATAGCACTAGTGATATATAGTTCTTGACACATGTAATTGTTATAATTTGTGAAATTTTGGTGATGGGTCTTCTTAACTCGGGTAGGTAAAGCACATTAATTAGAATACGTTGTATATTTGTCCAGGTGTTAATTAAGTTTGTTTTCGAGAATTGTTCTAATTAATATCTAGAGAGCTTTTGGAGATTGGAGGAGAGTTTGTTGTCTATGCAAGGTAATATATCGTTAAATAGACTCATATATGTTTTTAAGACACCGGTTTAAGCGTGAGAGTAATAATCTAAATCGAAAAGCAAAAAAAATATATGAAGTTATGAAAAGATAGTCTCAAACGTCAAAATGTGAATCAATCCTTCTACTACTAAACTTCATGTGGAACTTAAACGTCATGCATGTGTTGTTACAAGAATTGCTATTTTAATTTATAATTCTTTTTCATACCATATATACTTTGGAATAAAACTTTCATTGTCATCAAGTGGCAAAGGGATTAATCATAATCATTTGATTAAATAATTTGATTATGTTGATTAAGACCCACTATCCATACCAGATTTGTGGTTTTCCTCCATGCACAACACATTAAATAGTGTAGCACCGACAAGTTATTAATCATATATATGCTCATATTTATAGATAATATGAAAAATAGCATCACCTAATTAATTATTTTTGTTGCAACCATTATTTTTCTCTGTCTCTTGACCTCTCAAGTTCAAATATTCGAAATAGTAGCATCAAGGTGCGCAAATAAGTTGTACAAATGTTCTATTATATGAATATTTTTTATTCTTGCATAATATTTAAAATGTTTGGACAAATTATTTCAAAAAATGTTTGTATTCAATTTTAAACATCAAGAATTAATATCCCAAAATATTATTTGTAGTTATTTTATATAAATTAATCATGTTTGTTTATTGGTTGTCCTACATCACTTAATTACTAAGTTTTTTTAACCTTGTAAAAATAATTTTATTAGCCGCGAAACATCGTTACAAAGGAAACAAATCTAAAAAAGAAAGGCCCGAACGACACGAGGTCCAAACGACCCAAGACAATCCTATGCAAAGGGATGGAAGCTAAAGTAGCAAGATTGGGTGTTACCCAATCACCCAAACCGAAGGCCCTTGGCAAGCCATCCCCCAGCTTGTACCACTACACCTATACTGAAACCAACCTCAAACTGAATCAGACCTATGAAACCCAACCGACCCCGCAATTTGATACTACCTCGGAAGCAGCCCACGTTTTCCTTCACTCTTTGCCGACCAGAGGCACCAAATCTGTACGTCAGCACACCTCGCCAAACCAGCCCCTTTGACCTCGGCTGGCCCGTTACCTGATTCTATCACTGGAGCCACTCCAACTGAATTATGTCATAGTTGCACTCTCACATTCCGCTACAAACGCCCAAAACACCGCTTTTGTCAAACCCAAATCGCTACAAATGAGGACAATCACTGCAACCTAAGATACCTTAAAGGTATAACACTCATAGGAGATATACTTAATTACTAAGTTTAATTAGATTAAAATCTAATTATACAAAACAAGGAAAAATATAAGGAGGCAAAACAATAATGATCACTACAAAAAAAGTTTATAGAAGCATTTAAAAGTTGGTGTTGATGCATGATCGATGTGTATACCAACTCATTTATTAATTAATCATCAATCCCTAATTCCATTATTCATATTTCATGCTAGCTAGCACTAAAGTGATGACTCATAGTATAGGTAACCTAACTATATGTGTTTGTTTATATATTCTATGAATTCTCATCACTTTCGGAATATTTACAAGTCTTACCAAAAAAATGGGAAATTAATTAATGATACATATGATTTAATAGTAGCTATTGTATTTGTACCAGTACTTGGGACTATAGGAGTTATTTTTGTTGGTTAGTAGCAGTGCAATTATTATGATCTGTGTCATAAAATCAACTCAACAAAATTTAAAAACCATAATTACAGATTTTTTCATAAAAAATTATTAGTGCATTCACATTAGCTAGTACATATATATTGTTGACTTACAGACGAGATGACTTGAATACGAGTTCTCGGTTTAGAAATCCGAACATTTTCACTCAGACCATGGGGCTTAATCTGGTGGTAACATTATAGTTGAATGTGTAGCTATAGCTTTGTATGCATGCATGTGGACTAGTGAGAAATAAAGAGATAGAGAACCAATTAATTAGAACTAACATCGACTAGAATCTAAACTCACATACATCTGGAATTCATTATGACTCAAAATCGATTTATTTCGATCAAACTTAGCAAGTCAATCACATCAAATTTATCCTATAAAATTATAGATAGGATTGAATTGGACATGTTCACACATTTTGCACTTAAAAATGAAATCTGATCTCCCTTTAGATCAAGTTTGAATTAGTTTTCTATCAATTTCTAAATTGCTACCTCTAGAGCCTATTGTGGTCTTACAAATTAAATAAAAGAATATATACCCCCATATTTCATAAAAATCACTATTTAATATTATGTATATATTAAGTGTGTTCTATAGCTATTTTTATTTATTCGACAAATAGCCGTGCTAGTAAAAAGAAAATTATTGTTACACAATGCATGATTTGGAGTTAGTTGTCGATGCAAACAAAATTGTGAGAAAAAATATCGAGAATTTTATGAGAATAAGTTAATAGTCTTTTTTTATTAAGTTAATAGTCTTAAGTATGACTATAAACCGATCAAAATTAGTGTCAAACAATAAACAAATAGAATTTACTTATGATTGAACATATTTTTTCACATTTCATATTTGTGAACTAAATGTTCAAACAATTCGTTATGTATATCAACAAATTAATAGTAATTACACAAAAGTAAATTATTGAGGCCTTTTTTTTCTTCTTAAGAGTGGTTGTTTAATTTGCTTAATCCATGGAGATCATCTTTATAAATGCACTATTTTTTTTATTTAGAAATTAGACCAATCTACCACACCTAACAAGTGATCATAATTTGACAAATTGGCCCAACAAACACATGCTTGCACACCTACATTAATTCAACTACAGCTTCTCATGTTGAAAATGTTGTTTCTTCTATTACTATTTAAATTACCCATTTAATATGAGTTTTAACATTAAATCCAAAACAACCATCCACTTTTACATTTTACAAACATATAAAATAATTTGATTAGTTTTGACTTTATAATGTAAAAATCCAAAATATTGTTCATAAAAAAGCTTATCCAAATGGATACTTTAATTTTTTATATTAAAGTTTTGATGCAATATTTTTTCATCTTGGGTTTACAATTTTTCTTTTCTTTTTCGAGGGAAAATGACACAAACACATATTTTATTGTTTTTTCTTTTCTTTTTGGGAGTCTCTTTTATATTTATTCTACCAATAAAAAACATATTTTCATACAATTTTACCAATTTAGAAGCTTTTAATTAAAGAACATTTTATTTTCCAATTCACATTCTCGTTTTGATCGTAATTTCGTTTTTGTTGAGCTGACTTTCAGCTACGAGAAAACAAAAACTTTTCCCGAGAACCAAACAGAAAATGTGAAGAAAACAGGCTAAAAATGGAGGTTAGTGGTGGCAGTGACTGTTCTTCAAATGGAGGGAAAAAACAATCTCCACATTTTTAACCTATTGCACTTTACAGTCAGAGATTCATAGGAACCTCAACTCTATGATCATCACATGATTTTTTATTTTTTTTTTGCAATTTATACTCATATTTTTATAATAAACTTAAAAACATTTCTTTTATACGGTAATATACATTAAAATAAGCAAAGAGTCTCGTGCAAAAATTTATCGGTTGATTATCCAACATATGTAAAAGAAAAAAAATGGGCGCTACTCACTCACATATTTATTAAAGCATGAATTAATATTAAATCATGTAGAGTTTTTACTCGTCTGCTCGTTTTACGTAAACAAATTACATTTCAGTCGAATTTGACAACGTTTCGAAACACAAAACTCTTATTTCATGATAATTTATTCAAATGTTGCTCCAAAATCGAGAAAGATAGGTGCATAATAAGTAGCACCAGCTATGATAACATGACTAAAAACATTTAGCAACTTGCAGGTAACAAGTTGCTATCTCTCAATCACGCGCCATTTTTATTGTGCTTTACAGTTAACGTTGTTTTTATTTGTTTATTTTATTGTTGGATCTTCTTTTATTTCTATGGTTGACTTGTTGTTGTGGCCTTTAAATGGAACAAAATCGAAAAGTCTGTTTTGGCCAATCACGGGGCGTTCTCTTATTCCTCCTAGTATTTGTGTTACCAAATAGAGTAATTGCAAATAATAGTTGCATTAATGTAATTTACTTTGAATCAATTTAGAGGATGGATTTATTATTGCCTTTTTTTTTTATTCAACTATGAAAATCACACAAAAGTTTCATGCAATCACAATCTATACCACCTATAAAAAGTACAGAACCATATCTATTGTTAACAATGTTTCTTTCCTTAATTTATTTTCATCTTAATTTTGAACGAAAAAAATATTAAGATGCTTCATTATTTTTAGTTTTTAGAAGAGAAATCATTTTATTTTACTATTTTTTTAACAGAAAAGAAAGCCTTTTTTAAAAAAAAAAAAAGGGGCAAAAGCCCAAGCACATCAAAAAAAAAGCCGACCTAACAAAAGAAAGAACACCCAACTGACAAGCCGAAACTAGAACCTAACTAAAGCGACAATCCTTCCATAAGCGCAGGTAGACTTCTATGAGCTAAAGAGACACAAATCACCCTAATATCAGATCCAAGTCATGAGGCAAGCCTTCTTACCTCCGATCTGCCCTACTATGTCCAACGTGCCGGACTTTTCTCATTCTTCATTTGATCAGACAAAAAAGAAAAGACCAACTCGAGACCTAATCCTACCTCGAGCTAGTGATCCTTCCTTACTCCCCAAGATGATGGAACACCCCCACATCCTTAGGGTTGCACCTTTCTAACAATATGATGTTATCCAGGTACATCCACGACTTCTTCGACTCGATCATTAGGGCATCCGCAACACCGTAGAACTCAAAATATAGTTCCAGGCGCTCATCCAAGTGACTAGGTTTGAGCGGCAGAGGTCTCAACATAACCCCTCCCCTCAATTGTCATGTATGCATCATGACTTTCAACATTCAACTCAGATCTTTCGGCTCCTTCAAATAACATCTGCTTATGAAGCTGTACAAGTCCTCCTACGTACCACCCCCATGAACGGAGAATGATCGTTCTCTCCCCATGCTGTGAGACTCAAGGTCCTCCAGCGCCAAGCCATCCCTTTTACGCTTCCTCTCCGTCCCTCCTCCGTTGGCCCCCCGACCGCATGAAAAACCCGATATTGTGTTCGATCCATACGTGACTGACCTCTCGTCATCCACGATCCCCTTCTTCAGGCTTGCCGTGAGCCGTTGGCTGGTGATACCACCCCACACACACTCCAATCTCAGCCTTCTCCCAGCCCCATTTGGTCGGCCGTACACGCTAACCCCTACCCTGAATTTCCGGTCATGAACCAAACATATCATCACCGCCATTAGGCCCCCAACAGCCAAGGCCGCTGATACCAGCAACCAACACCACCCCCACAGCCCGATCATCGCAACCCTTGCCATCAACACAAGACTCAACTCTCTCCGCGATCACACGCCAATCATTACTACTATCGCCGCCGTCTATACCACCATCGTACGCCTTACGCTACCATACTCTCAAACCCTAGGAGAGAACTCGCTGTCATTTTTCAGAATAGAATTTTTTATTTTACTATTTTCTACTATTAAAGTTTTACAATTGATCTATTAAACAATTAAACTTAACTTTTAGTTTCTCCAATTTTTCCATTAAAGAATTATTAGATAGAAACTATTTTCTACTATAAACAATCACATAATTATTTTAAAAAATTTGAGGTGAGTGGGTAATGGTTTTACAAGTGACTTTTTAAATAAAAAGTGCCCGTAATTACGACTATATTTTATTAGTTAAAATTCTCAGCCAAAACATAAATTAATGTATCTAGACAGGCGTGTAACGAGTATAGATGTTAACTGATGAAGTGACGATACTTCATTGACAAGAATTTATTGACTTAAAATCCCAATCAATGAATTTGTGAATTCTGTTCCGTAAAAAATACTACATCCGTTTCAAATTAAACGTTTTTTTTTCTCTACTCAACTTCTATTCGCACTCAAACCAACCATATGAAATAATAGAGCTAATATCTCGTGACTAAAAGAGACCATATAAAAAAAGCCTAGCTTTATTGTTCTGTTTCAAGAAACCATACTCTGTTTTCAATTACAGTGAAGAAAAATTAAATTGAAAACAGAGCTATCAAACAAAAAGCCTTCAATAATATACAGTAAATAGGAAAAACAAAGCCATCACGGACTCGTAACATAGATTTACGATTTTCAGAAACCACGTCGCCAACTTGTGTTTTGTATTTCACAGTCCCATGGATGGATCTACTCCAAATAACAACAACAAACCAGTACCCTTTTAATGGAGTTTCATCTTCTTCCCAATAAAATATCACGGGCCACTAAACAACAACGTCTGTGTTTTTTAATTTTTACTCCTTTTTTCTCTCTATAAGATACCCTTTTCCTCGATTGGATTGACAATTTCATCAATTCGTGTAGAGAGAGTGAGGTCACGAGTCACGAACTCAGCTATGGCCTCCTCCTCTGCTCAAAACAGATTAGTCTCTGTTTTGCTCTGTTTTTGTATCTTCTTCTTGAGCTCCGACTGGGTTCTGGTCTGGGCTCAGTCGCCGGTTTTTGCCTGCGACGTCACGACCAATCCTGCGCTGAAGGGTTTTGGGTTCTGCAACACTTCGTTGGGGACGGATTTGAGGGTGAAGGATTTGGTGCAGAGGCTGACATTGCAAGAGAAAATCACTTTCTTGGTGAACAGTGCAGGGAGTGTGAGCAGGCTCGGGATACCAAAGTACGAGTGGTGGTCGGAGGCGCTGCACGGCGTGTCCTACGTCGGTCCGGGGACGCATTTCTCCAATGTGGTTCCCGGAGCCACCAGCTTCCCTATGGTCATCCTTACTGGGGCTACCTTCAATTACTCCCTCTTTCAGACCATTGGAAAGGTATGATTTTTAATGTTTTTTAATGTGGATTTTGATGTTTCAAATGATGGGTTTGATTCAAAAAGGAAATTTGGAGATGGGTTTTGAATCTTGAAATGATTGGACTTTTGGGTTTGGAGTTAACAGAAGAGTCTTTAAGGATGCTATAAATGGGTTTGGTTCCTATTTTCTTGTTTTTCACATCTCACAATGGTTATTGAGATTGTGAGAGTTGAATCTGACTTGAATTAGATTTTTGGTGCTAATTCATATGTTGTGCGAAACTGTCCTAATAATGCAAATTAAATGCTAAAAGCATTTTCTAATTTTGTTGTTGACACTAATTGGACATTAGCAGCTATAACATTGACTCTGGAGAAGCTGAGACCATTGTTGTTTTGAGGAAAGTTGATGGAACCAAATTTGATTAATTGAAATGATGTTCTGTCTTTTGCTTGTACCATAAGAAATGCAGATTAAACATGATATTCTATTAGTTTTTGTAAACTGGTTAGTGAAGAACACATGCCAAAACAATAGCTATCACAGTGAAATGGACTTTTTCACAAATTACAGGTCATTAGAGAGAGAGAGAGAGAGAGAGAGAGAGAGAGAGATGTGCACAAGCCACAAACTCATGGCAATATGGATCTTCCCACTTGCAGTGTGGATAAGCACAACATGTAGTGATAATTGAATATAGAGAGAGTTCAAAATCTGGTTGATATATTGATGAAAAGTGATGGGACACTAGCTGTTCTTCATCAGAACTGTCTGGCAATGAGCTTCATACTTTATTTTTCATGGCACAAGTTGCATCTTGTGTGCTATTTTTGGAAAATGACTAAACACAGATCATGCATGCACAATATAGTGATATAATTCATGTAAAACTTGTCCAATAAAATGACATATAAGTAACTCAATGGACTTGGCTGTGCAGGTGGTTTCAACAGAAGCTAGAGCAATGTACAATGTGGGTTTAGCAGGATTGACCTACTGGTCTCCAAATATTAACATTTTCCGGGACCCCAGATGGGGAAGAGGGCAAGAAACTCCCGGCGAAGACCCTTTGCTCACAAGCAAATACGCCGCTGGTTATGTTAAGGGTTTGCAACAAACAGATGATGGTAAATCCGATAAGCTTAAGGTCGCCGCATGTTGTAAACATTACACAGCCTATGATATTGATGACTGGAAAGGGAATGATCGCTACCACTTTGATGCTGTGGTAAATATCGAACTTTCATTATGTAAATCCCCCTTGTGAGTTTTTTGTAATGACATGGTCATGAAAGTAGTTTTCTTTGTTATTGTTAGGTAACAAAGCAGGACATGGATGATACATTCCAACCACCATTCAAGAGTTGTGTTCTTGATGGAAATGTCGCGAGTGTAATGTGCTCCTACAACAAAGTTAATGGCAAGCCAACTTGTGCAGACCCTGATCTTCTTTCAGGAGTGATCAGAGGCCAATGGAAGCTAAATGGGTATGTCATATCGTTCCCAAATCTGTCCATTGAATGTAGTTGTATGGTTAGTTTCAACTTTCTAGGTTTCTTAGTATGGATGTTTTGTTGTTGCAGATACATAGTTTCTGATTGTGATTCAGTAGATGTACTTTTTAACTCTCAACACTACACCAAGACACCTGAGGAAGCTGCAGCAATAACTATCAATTCAGGTATCTATGAGCCTCAAGCACTGATCACTATGTCACTGAACAAAAGGAAAAAAAATTTACGTAGTTTCATGAACATGTTGGTTGTGCAGGATTGGACCTTGACTGTGGAGCTTTCTTGGGAAAGCACACTGAAGCTGCAGTGAAAGGAGGGCTTGTAAAAGAGTCAGCAATTGACAATGCTGTATCTAACAATTTTGCCACATTGATGAGACTTGGATTCTTTGATGGTAACCCGAGCAAGCTATCTTATGGAAACCTTGGTCCAAAAGATGTCTGCACTCCAGCAAACCAAGAGCTGGCTCGTGAAACCGCGAGACAAGGAATAGTTTTGCTTAAGAACACTGCAAGATCGTTGCCTCTATCGCCTTCTGCTATCAAATCCTTGGCAGTAATTGGACCTAATGCCAATGTCACAAAGACCATGATTGGTAACTATGAAGGTAATGAAACAGAATGTTACATTGAATCTTACACATAGCTAATCAAGGATACTGATATACGATATTGATTGGATTTTGCAGGCACGCCTTGCAAGTACACGACGCCTTTGCAAGGCCTATCAGACTCAGTTGCAACAACATATCAGCCTGGATGCTCCAATGTGGCATGTGGCACAGCACAAGTAGATGAGGCCAAGAAGCTAGCTGCATCAGCAGACGCTACCATACTTGTAATGGGTGCTGATCAGTCTATTGAGAGGGAGTCTCATGACCGGATTGACCTTCTTCTCCCGGGACAGCAACCACTTCTAATTACAGAAGTTGCTAAGGCATCAAAAGGACCCGTGATTCTTGTGATCATGTCGGGAGGAGGGTTTGACATAACATTCGCAAAGAATGATCCTAAAATAACAAGCATCTTGTGGGTTGGTTACCCTGGCGAAGCTGGTGGAGCCGCCATAGCTGATGTGGTTTTCGGACATTTCAATCCAAGTAAGCCTAGTACATAGTATTCTCCTTAATTGTGTTACAATCACAACATTACTTGAAATGACTTGGGAATTTTCTTTCAGGTGGGAGGCTACCAATGACATGGTACCCACAAGCCTATGTTGACAAGGTTCCTATGACAAACATGAACATGAGACCTGACCCTGCCACTGGCTACCCTGGAAGAACCTACAGGTTCTACACTGGAGACACTGTGTATTCATTTGGAGATGGACTGAGCTACACACAATTCAACCATCACCTCGTTCGCGCGCCGAAACTAGTATCCATCCCCTTAGAGGAAGGTCACATGTGCCACACAACAAGGTGCAAGTCAGTGGATGCTGTTGGGGAGAGCTGTGAAAACTTGGCCTTTGATGTGCACTTGAGGGTCACAAACAATGGGACAATGAGTGGAAGCCACACAGTGTTCTTGTTCTCTTCTCCTCCATCAGTGCACAACTCACCACAGAAGCATTTGTTGGGTTTTGAGAAGGTGATGTTGGGAGGGAAAGGACAAGGTGTGGTGAGGTTTAAGGTTGATGTGTGCAAGGATTTGAGTGTGGTGGATGAGGTTGGGACTAGGAAGGTGGCTTTGGGGCAACATGTGTTGCATGTTGGGAGCTTGAAACACTCCATCAATTTGAGGATTTGAAACAAGTCTTGAGTCCTCTTCTATGCATGGAGTTTAAATTTGAGGTGCAAAAAGAATAACTTTTCGAGGGTTGTGTGAGAATTTGCTCAGTCTATTTTGACAAAAATCTGAAAATCTCAAACCCAATCAAATGATACTGTAGAACAGAAACAGAGAAATAAGAACATGATTCTTCTGTTTTGCTATTAGCCTACTACTAGCAATCAAAAATAGAACATTGTATTTCTTGCCTAAACGGCTAAATATAGCTAGCAATTCAGGTTCGGGTTGAAAATGACCGGCCAGTATTCGACTCGAGTTGTGGGTTTTGCATATAAAATGTCCGGGTTAGTGCAAGTTTGCCATATATGACCACACACACCCAACCTGTAGGTTGCGGGTTTTGCATATAAAATGTGCGCGCACGCAAAACTAACCTATCAATTTTATACCACTCGAATACACACAAATACGGTTGAGTTTTGGGTATCTGTAAGTTCGGGTCTAAATAGTAGGCTCTGCTCCAATATGCCTTGCAACCCAAACCCAATTCCTTAACTTGTTTCATTAAGTAACATGAGGATTTGAAACAAGTCTTGATGCCCATGTGAGAAAATGGTGTCCTGCTGGTTTATTTGGGCCGGGCCAAAAACACAGAAATTATTTTTCATAAATATTAGGTATAAATGCTATAGAGACCCACAATCTATAAGAAACTCACTCTCCAGATCTCCAGATTTCCAGACAAATATTTGGGCTCCATCAGTATCCAGACTTCATACTATTTGGTCACGTAGGCCCCTACGTTAGGTTTAGTTAACGGAACCATTAACTCGCTGACGTGGCATTTAATTTAATATTAATTAATTATTAATTTCATATGTGTCGATGAATTGACATTTTAAATTAATTTTAAAATGTAAATGACACGTGCTGCGTGCTTATTGATCCAAAATTAATTAATTGAGGCAAAATTAAAATTGGACCAATAAGAATGTGACACGTGTCATTTACAATTTAAAATTAATTTAATATGTGTCAATGACGTGGCATTTAGAATTAATTTTAAATTGTAAATGACACGTGTCGCATTCTTATTGGTCCAATTTTAATTTTGCATTCTTTAATTAATTTTGGACCAATAAGCATGCGAC
>JAYMTA010003689.1:0-13804 GCA_036897625.1 Pelargonium cotyledonis | reverse complement strand
ATTCGTTGAACTTATAACTCAAACCGCCAAACCGACCGAACCAAACCGCCCAATAAATGTATGGTTTGGTTCTGTTATACCTCAATAATTTTTTATGACGGTGCCACTTTTTAGTAAACCGCTAATAGTGATTCGGTTTGAAAATTAGAAAAAATCCGACTGAACCGATTGCCGACCACCCCTACGAGAAGGAGAGAGTTGGAATTTCAAATTAAATTACTATATTTGTGGTGACCCAAAATTCATCCTACATTTTACTATTTTTGAAGGCCAAATTTAAATTCGTGTTCAAGAGATAATTGAGTCCATACATTATTGACGAGTGATGTATTATGTATAAATTCTTCAGAATAAAACCGAATGCCTCTAAAATAGATATGAATCGAGGGGTCTTAAATTGAATGAACCGAAAGTCAGACCAAACCCTTTAGTTTTGGGTCGGTCTAGTCAGGTTGGTTTTATTAAAACCCGCACAATCATATGACATATGGACCATGGATCCCATGACTAAACAGAAAGTTTAGATTTAATTTCACCTTAATTCCTCATTCTAAGTCTTATGTTTCCATTTAAATTTACACTAAGATTTCACCTTAATTGCCCATTCTATAGTCCTATGTTATAAAATCTACTTCGAACAAGAGAAATACATAAATGTTAATGTATCTTGTAACCCACATCTCAGAACCCAGACGAGCACTCATTAAACTATTCATGTTTTTTTTTTTCGTTTTTTTGACAAGCGAGGGACAGCAGGCTCCGCTTTGCGGGCCAGTGTTTCTCACCCCTCGTGGGGAGCGTCTCTCTGTTAGTTGTTAGTTCCCTTAAACCCATAAATCCCTCCCCATACCATCAGCAAGAATGCTCGAACCTGAGACCTTAAAAAAAATCCAAAACGTATCAACCGCTTGACCCATCATGCCTTGGTATTAAACTATCCATGTTGTTAACATCCTAACACATCGATGCAATTATAATAACCGTGTTCTACAACTTAGCTAATAGCCCGTCGTGTAGGCCTCTAATAGGGACCCATTAAGCCAATAGCGAGAGAAAGCTCCTTTTACGCCCACTCGGCTCGACATTATAGGGACATGGGTACGTAAAAAAGGAAGTCTTATCAACCTGTTTCGACCTAAGATAATAAACTCATGGGCTCTAGACTTGGTTCAACATAATAATAACAATATCCATTGCCATTTTCTTTCCAACTTTTGTATCAATATATCATTTTCAAGAGAAACTTTACTATAAAGTTTTGCTGACAAAGCTCTGGAGACTCTCAAAGTTAAGAGAGCAATCAACATCCATAAATTTAAGCTTATGAACACAATTATTGATAACTTATGACGGAGAGCGACCCTTCTTGTATCATTACAATCTTGAAAGAAAAATCAACAAGAACCAACTTATAACGGTTACAATTAAACAATACACCTCGTTGGTCTCGAGGAACAGAGGTGGATAGGTTTAGGTTACAAAATTTCAACGTACGATGTCACTGATACTCTGTTTTATGCGGTCGGCCACTTTATGTGCATTCTTCTCCATAGAAGCTGCAACTAGCTTAGCATTCCTAGTGAACCTGCAAAAAAAGTACAATGTTTCGTGTTTAGGTGTTCCAAGACCAAAAGTACACATTGCAACATAAATCAAATGGATCGTTGTTGTTGACATTGAAAGATATTAAAGAAGATGATCATATTGGATATCTCGGTCTTGCCTTTGAATGAAGACTTCCCCTCCTGGGAAGGGCGCAGGTGCGGGTGGTGAAGGCTTGCTGGTTTGAGTTGGAAGCTCACTCGAAGGTTGCTCGAAGTCTTTGGCCGCTGCCGGCCTATTTACAAATGCTGTAAAAATAGTTTTAACCGCGTTACAATAGAAAGGACAAAAAGAAGAAGAAGAAATCAACGGCTAGAAGCGAGAGGGCAAGGCATTAACAAAATCAAACATCAAGTTTGAACATATTTACTTTCAGTTTCCACAAAATTTACATGCACTTAATTACATATTTGCTCTGCCCCAAAAACAAGTGTCCACTTTCTCCGAAATTTTCACAAAATGAATGTCCACTTCACTTTTTGTGAGTTATGCATGAATTACAATAAGTTAGTTAGAAACCTTAAGTGTTTGTTATAACAAGAGTACGTGGGGTAAAAAGGGAAAATTTTAGCCCTAACTTTCCATATATTTACAAAAATGGAACAGTGGACACTCATTTTGGAACAAATGGAGTACTTATTTACTACTCTAAATTTAAGGGACTTCTTGGCATGAAATTGTGTGTTCCCAAGAACGTCTTTATATTTCAAATGAGAATATAAAGGCGAACCATAATAGCTTTGCAAATCGAATGCCTTATGAACAAATCGTATCAGAATTCAGGGATTTCAATGAATTAATTCAGTATGATAATCACCACCTATAAATTAAATTTGCTTGATCAAGTTACAATGATAATGCATAATGCACATATCATTACCAAATAGTGTGATCACAAGTGATGGCCTGCGGGTCGCGACCCATCTACTCCAACCAACCTAAGTTCACCTCTTGTAAAGCCTCT
This sequence comes from Pelargonium cotyledonis, assembly GCA_036897625.1. NCBI lineage: Eukaryota > Viridiplantae > Streptophyta > Magnoliopsida > Geraniales > Geraniaceae > Pelargonium > Pelargonium cotyledonis. The sequence continues at coordinate 11,238 of JAYMTA010003689.1, read as the reverse complement.
CAACTCCTTCCTCGAGATTCTCACAAGAAAAATTAACTACTCATACACTAGTGCATCTACTTTTGCTTCAATCTCCACAGAGAAAACTATATTCTTTCTCACCCTAAAATGTCCATTTACTTTTTATCTTGTTTATCTTTTCCATTCCTTTTAATACAGGAACCTCAGTAAATGAATTGACAAATGACAATAATAAGCACAAGAAAAATATGGTTAAAGTTTTACACAATCTATATAGATCAACAAGAAAACAAGATTAATATACCACATAATAAATCTTATTCCAATACCTGCCAAATCCTTCTCCTTTTTTTGATTTACATCACATGACTGGCATGCTTCGCTGTTCCTTTTGTCCAGAAGAAGCTTAAATATAAGAAATTAAAAAAGGTTAAACAGTCAAGCTTTTTTCAACTGCCAGAAATATTTTTTTATAAAGAAAACGATCATACTCATTGGCTATTATAGACAAATTCAGTGTAACAGATATGAAGTGAACTTATAGCGCTCTTTTTTTAACTTCACCCTGATATTGTGAATATCTATATATATTGGTTTCATTTAGTGATGCCAATTTCCTCTGTACCCGCTGGGGATCTGAAATCCCCGATCTGAAAAACATAGGGGATGAGGAAAATTTTATCCCCCGCCTCCAAATCAATTTATGTATCTACTAATATATATTTTTATTTTCAAAAATAATATTTCAATTGTTAGTTGAACTTTATAACTTACAACTAAAATTATGTAATTGTTTCGTGCATGGATAATCCTATTATGATTAACATGTGAAATACTTTTTTACCTTTGAGAAATTATGACTAATATTTAATATTTGTTTTATTTTCTTATTAGTTTATTTACTTAAATCCGATCCCCGAATGGGAATGAATAAAAACGACTGAAAATGGGGATGGTATTTTAAAATCCGCCCCAAACCTGCCCGCTTGTCACTCCTAGTTTCATTTTCAGTATATCTAAGGTCAATTTAAAGTCCAAAACGTTATAAGTAAACATATCACTGCTGCTATCAGACAAGCATGCAACAAGCACAAACTAACATTTTATCATTCTTTCCTCAATTTGTAAAGCAATTTAGAATACAAGATTTGTGGACCAATTAAATGCGATTGCTAGCGGACTTTCCTAAGTTGACAATTACATCCCTTGGACTCAAGAAAAGGATCATTCGGCCCCTAGACTGAGCGCTTGCTAACAAAAAGGATTGCGCAAAACTTTAAACCTTCAAGTTTAAAACATATGCGAGCCTCAATAAAGAAAGCTTTGGTGAAACAAAATAAATGAAGACAAATCACCTCGAGACCAATGCAATATGGAAGTTCTGCTTGTTTTTCCACCGGAGCTGTTGACGAGTCGTTGCTTACGTGCACCGAGTAGCCAGCGCAAGAATACTTGAATTTTAGAAGCTTACGGTTCTCCTTGGCAGCTTCCAACTCCGTCTCTCCCACGATGTAATTGGGCACTGGTCATAGACCTTTGAAATCAGTACATCTAAATTAATAAATCCAGAATGTCTAAAAGAATTACTCGTATAAAATGGCAACTTCTGCATAATCAGGGGCATAAACCGGGTCATGACTCATGGTAGCTGAAAAGCCTGAAATGCCAATCACCGACAACGTTTATGAATTTGCATCAACTTGTTGGGAAGTGTAAAGCAAGTGACTTTTGGGATCAACTCAACGAGGCCAATCTTAAAGTCACTTCATGGGATAAAATTGCAGAAGCTAAAGGACTAATTATCATGCAAAGCAATATTTTGCACACATATTTGATGCTAATAATTAAGACCAACTAAACAACCTTAAATCACAAATATTCAAGCAATATCATATATTTCAATATCAATAAAAACTGAACCTATCAAATTGGTCATAATTGAGACCAAAGTTTGCGAGTTCCATCTATGACATTAATCATTAAATTTAAACTTATGTCTGATGCTAATAGTTAGAGAAACTAAACAATCAGGCCCAAACCACAAACATTCAAGCTATAGCATAAATTCACAAAAATTGAACACACCAAATCGGTCACAAATCACAATTAGGGCTCCAAATTAAACTCAAAAGATCAAATCAGCAGAAAATATTCACACACTAAAAAATGTAACAACACCCCAAAAAATAACAACCAAAACCCATCGAATCATTCAAAAAGCTCGAAGCTTTGCTCGATTCGGACCCAAACCCATTTACCCAGGAAAAAAAACGAAATCCACAATATCGTTCATTTTCATTCAAAATTTTCTAGGGAAACAAACAGGAGATATTAGAGAAAGGTAGAGCAGACCTTGCGTGATGGACTCGGAGATGCCATAGCAAATGGGTTCTTTGGATTGGAGTTTCAAAGCACTGTCGTAGTAGAGAACTCCTTTACACGATTTTCCTCTTCTCGATTTTGGCCGATTCGGGTTCGGATTGGGCCCAGTTGCTGCAGCTCCTCCTCCACCGTCGTCTTCTTTATCGACAGCCATTTTTTTTCTCTCAAAAGTTGAGACCTTCGATTTTGTTCGGATTGGAATTTATGGTATACGGTGAATTCTTTGATAAGTTATTTATAGACTACTGTATAGAGGTCGAAGAAAGCATTTTATATATACCTTAAAATAAGTGTTTATTTATAAAATAAATAAATAATAATTTTATTTTTCTACGTAGTCTGGACTCTTTTGTATTTAAGTTCAACAATTTAAATTATAAACCGTTGCTTGACAATTTAAAATTTGTGTTAAACTTGATTGTCGTCTTTTCAATTAATTCAATTTATTTAACTAATTGCGTTCATGTTGAACTCGTTTGTTCTACTAAAAGAAATGTATTACTCATTTCATAATTTATCTATTTAGAGGTGAAAATTATAAATTTCAAAACACACACCAATATGAAGTAAATGAATCGAAGTATATATGGTTGCATTGTGTAATTTTAGACTCAATTAGTTAAACACTTTGATGGTGCTAATATATTCATAGATTGGTATGGTCAAGTCTTGCAAGTCAAACCATTTGATATTTATGTCACGCCAAATTATAAATTTGATCCACATCTAGTGGGTTTAGGTTAGAACAAGTAAATCCGATTACTTTTGGGTCGGGTTTATGATGCGAAAAATGCAGGTCGAGTATGGAAAACCACCATTTTCTACTATATACACGTCTTGCAGATCTAGTGAAGCATTTTCAACCCAAATCCGAAAAGAGAGACCACAAAACCCATTGGTAATGATCTATAATACAATTAGTGTTATCAATTTGAGTCTTAACCCGTGACACAAGTACATGCAAGTTTGAGTTCAATATAATTAAGTTCAAATCAACTAACTCAATCTGTTTAACAATCAAATTGTGTTCGGGTTCAATCCATTTAATTAAACGGATCATAAACAAGTTGTGTAACCATCGTAACCCACCTATTTTAGATTAAGAATGTAATTTTTAAAGCACAACCTGTAAATCATAACACATTTAATAGAACGCAGCTAGTGCTTGTCGTCTCATGTTGTGCCAACCTGTTCAAACGGGTCATATAAATCAACCTGTTTCATAATCAATTCAAATTTAGGTTGACCTGTCTAACAAGAATGCTAAATACAACCACCTTTTTCATGCAAACAGTTGATATTCAAAAAGTCCGTAAATCACATCCCTGTTTTATTGATCATCGAAGAAACCAAAAAAAAAAAACTAACTTCATCAGCAGTCCAAAATTGCTCGAAATAAGATGCATAATATTTTTAGGAACTCTAAGAGCAACAAAAATATACAGACACATAATCTGATTATCGATCACCAATATCAGAGAAAATGTCCAACTGGCCCTACCTACATCTTACTATCATCCCAGGTTGACATCGTTTGTTCAAAAAGAAGGAACGAGAATATTTCAGTGAATAACTAAATGGTAAGCTGCTAAACTGCACAAGTTCTATAAATATATAAATCACTGAAAGCTGGTACAATTTAAAAGCTCGTCAAAAGGGGAATTACTGTACAGAACTAACCGTTGTTTTGGTTCTGTGATGTCGGGAAATTCATGTATGCAGATAATTGCACGAAGATCCTTTCTTGCAATGCCCGTTCTCATGGAATTTGCACACCCTCGGCCTAGAAGAGCCGCTTCCTCCCCCCGGCCGTAAAAGGGCCTTTTCCCCCGCCGCTGCCGAATGATGACTGCCTATTCCATGGTTTGTTGTTGTTACCACCATAGCCAGAATCTCCCCCATGAGAGCTCCTTTGACCTGAAAACCTGTCTCCGTTTTGACTTTGTTCACCCCCCCACATGCCTGGATTCCCAGTAGGCGGGGCCCAACCAGGATTTGGATTTCCGGGTAATGTCCCTTGAGCCGGTGGTGCTACCCAACCTGGATTTGGGTTAACGGGTGGAGGCGGGCCTTGACCGGGTGCAGCCCAACCAGGATTTGTGTTTCCAGGCGCTGGCACTTGGCTGGGTGCAGCCCGACCGGGATTTGGATTTGCAAAAGTCGGAGCTTGACCAGAGACTCCCCAGTTCAAATTTCCGGGTGCTTGTCCCATCCAACCCATGTTTGGATTTCCAGGCATTGGGCCCACCCAAGGCCCGGAAGGCTGATTGTTCAGCTGAGGGGCGGAAACAGAAGGCTGATTGTTCGGCTGATGACCAGAAACTGGAGGCCTCCAAGGATCAGATGACTGAGGCAAACCCGAGAAGCCTCCTGCAGGAAAACCCCCGGTCTGATTCCCTGTGTTGAATGATGAAGCAGAAGCGTGGATGGTAGATGGAGCATCACCGTAATGGCCATATGACGGTGCTTGTGCAGAATTGGGGATCGTATTGTTCGGTTCTAGCTTTTGAGATGGAGCGCTTCCCCAGGCTTGGCGTTCACTGCCGGGTACAGGTCCTGATGGAATTGCTTCTGGTTTTGCAGCTAAACCAGAAACCCATCCATGAGCTCCTGCAGGAGGAACATGACTATACTCAGACTGAATCATATTTTGAAAACTTGGACCGACATTTTTAGAACCAGTACCTGAACTAATGGATGCATCAGAAGAATTAGGAGCTTGATGCAAATTGGTATTGACTTGAAGCCTGTGTGATTCACTCGGCACCACTGGTTGAGGATGCATTTGACGAGAATTCATATCATTTTCAGAACTTCGCATAGATTGCCCGCCGAAATTTGTTGACACTCCTCCCAAATATTCCATGACGTTCTGCACTTTGTTTCCAGGGGCACTCGTGTGCTGGCTAAATGCCCCATGAAAAACATTTGAGCCATCTACAACCGGCATTTTCACTGAAGCTGCCGGAGCAGACTCGCGCAGTCCATTGCCTCCTGGAAGTTGATTGGCTACCAAGGCAGAACCAGCAGATTGAGCGGGAAAAGATGTAGGTGACCATTTGCTCTCATATGCTCGACTCTTTGTCCCACCCGGAGCAGACTGAGTTGGAGTAGGAGAAGGGAGATTCGGCAAATCACTTCTATTGTAGTCAGAACCCCACGCGCCAGTAGAATACTTAGGAACCTCAACTGAAGGAGCTGTAATGACTTTCAAAGATGTAGTTTCGGGTTCCGGTCTCCAACTTTCACCTGCAGATTGGCCAGAAGAGGCCAAAGAACCATGTGGCTTCCAAGACGCGCGACTCTGATCAAGGTGTGACCTTTCTCCACCTTGTCCTTCATTTCCGTATGGCTTTCCAGAATATGATGAGATATGTAGACTTTGCGCCGTCTGGATCTTTTGATAACTATTTTCGGGAATTGGTTGCTCTTTCTGAATCTTCCCAGCCAATGCATCGGTCAGAAGTATAGAATCATCTTGGTTCCCTGAAGCTCTCCAAATTTTTAATTCAGTGGGGAAATAACCAGATTTGTTCCATTTGCGTAGCTGCACCATCGAAAATGGTCCTTGAACTTTTCCCGACGGATCTCGGTAATGCCACATTTTTTCTGTTTCACTAACTTGATCAGTAGATTGTGTGACTGATGAAGAGAGAGATGCCGGTGAAATGTCTGGCACGGATCCAGAGAATGAGTCGGGCATTGCTACTGAATGGATGTTCCGAGAAGCAGCTTCCCCCATTGAAGCAGTTTTGGGCTTCTCGTGACTGTTTGGCGGCGTCTCCATGTGTCTTCCTTGATTCCATGCATTCTCATTAACTATCTCGCCTCTGCTGCCAGCATCATCCCCTTTGTTGAAGTAACCTTTATTAGACATACTTCTGCTGAATTCTCGGTTTGTCGATGAATAATTCCTAGTTCCACTCCATGAGTCACTAGAAGCAGAACCACCCATCCGAGGAGATATTGGCTCTCTCCCCCTCTTAACGAAGGCACTCCCTCTAGGTGTCAAATAACTTTCTGCATGGAAAAGAAGAAACGGTAATGCTAAACAATCAGTACGATTCAGAATATGAAATTATTACACTAACGGATAAAACATACCTTGTTTTTTTTCATCTTCTTCAATTTCAGCTTCTTCAGACTCATAATTTGGATCCATATTTGGGTCCACATGTATTTCTGGAATTTCCTCTAGCCTGCGCTGGCGCTCCTCAGGCGTCTTCAGAAGCTGCAGTTTCTCTACACATTCTCTGAGCGTGAAACATAAGTCAAGGACAAACTTATGCGATCCTCTTCATCACAAAGTAACATCTAATAACACTATTAACACACTCCAACACGAGAGAGAGAGAGAGAGAGAGAGAGAGAATAGGCATCATGCCCAGTTTAGTCTGGGGATGGCCCAACCTCACCTTTTCCCGAGTTCAAGCAGTAAAAGGTTTCTACAATTCTAACACTTGAGAGAAGTACTAAGCATCATAACCAATTCATCCCTGGGATGACGAAGCCTCTCCTAATATGGATTTCCTGAATTAGAGCAATAAAAGGTTTCTATTATTCTAAAACTTGTTACTTAAAATATGGGGTTTACTATTTACATTCCCCAGCCGTGTACACCGGAATGGATTTTCCATTCTAAATATACAGTACTCACAAGAAATCCAGTAACAAGCAAACGAGCTACGAAAACAAATGGATGGAAAGAGACTGACAATTCCTTTTTGTGCAGTTTAAACAACCAAACACATCTCAAACTTGTGATGTTATGATCTTCGAACAATGTGAATGAATGAATTTTCTAATTGACTTCTTTGGCCAGGTTACAACATCACAGTTGTTTGAAAAGCATATTTTGGGGTTGTGCATATGAAAATGTGAAAGGATCAGAAATTCCAAACATTCAGTAAACATCCCAACAGCTTCCTGGTCAAGAAAGCTTTTGGGGCCAAAAAGGCTAAAATTGCAAAGCTAAGCTTGAATTTTACAAAATAGCTGGATTCAGGTTTTTGGAGAAAACCGAGAAATTGGGCAATAGAATACAATTACATATTTAACAAGATATTTAGTTATAACACCAAATTGCAACTGCTATCAATTATCAAACATATTATAAATATATATATATATTTAAGATATTAAGATTATAGCACAGGAAATCAAAATTTAAAAAGCACCAACACATATGCATGAAAGGTATAGACAAAAACAGTTGAGGAAGTAAAAGAGTGAAGGATATTGCTTTCTTTTCCCTAAATCACTAGCCCGATCACGAAGATGACTGAGCCGCAGTACCTCTGCCTCCAGCCACTGCATAAGGATAGAGAACATTATATACAATACATGATTCATACGTATGCATGCATGTATATAAACTAATAAATGAAACAGGCTACTAAAAATTAGAAATAAAATGTGCAGATTTTCAGGAAGCAATCAAAATTAGTTACTATGTCCCATCACCCATGTGATTACACCATGAGGGGTTAATACAACATAATCTTTCCCCCAAAAAATAATACATTCTTCAAAAACAATTTGAGAAGAGGATAAATAGAAAAGGAAAGGGGCTGAACTACTTGACTCTCCATGCTATTATAAATCTATAATTGATTTCCAAATGATTTCCTTGTGATAATCCATGTACTATATTCCTAAGTTTTTTTCTCTGCGATACAGCTCAAATCAACAATTAAAATGTTGGGAGTCTGATAGCCTAATAAATCTAAGGACCTCAGGGACCCTGTTGCTTTCTCGGACAAAATGGGCAACAAGTGAAGAATAAAGAGGATTGGTCCAGTAAATTCCTCTACTGGAACTCCATATCTAGGTATTGTCAAATCCAAAAACTGAAGTATTCATGTACTGTTTTGGACCGATCAGTCAACCAAGCTTTATAACCATAGAACAGTTACTATGTCTCAATGAAATTATTCTTTTAACATATTTCACATGTGAAAACAATCTAATATGAAGGTGAAAAATAAACATCTTACAGAGCACAGCAATAAAACTTACATCTTTGACTCTTACTTCCTGGAGTGCCATGGCCTTTTCCTGAATGTCACCCTACAATAACCAATGATCATGTCCACAAGGAGATAATCTCTATACTAATCACACATATTAGATGAAAGTAAAACATAGAATTACCACAGTCAGGCGGTTGATAAGTCCACATTTTATGCTCTGGCGCAAACGTTTGCATTCATCCTATCAGAATAAAAGAAACATCGATCAACAAATGAACAACATATAGTTAAAATAATTACTCAGTAAACATTCTCCCACAATGCTGTTTTCTTTATTTTGTATGGTCATTTTTATCAAAATATATATGTATATATGTGGGCATTAGTTGCCATGGTGTCATACAGAAACCCTGGATTAAAAAAACATATTTAGGATAAAGATATATTGCTTATTTGAAGATGTCTCATCCGATAGATAACAAGGACAAAACACAATTAGACGAGGCCACTGAAATATTGATTCAGCCCTATCAATCCATATTCGAGCAGTAGTAGCACTCCTATCAGAAGTGCTAAGTCTCCGAATCTGTCTCTTTATCATTCACATTCATTCTCATCTTTATACTTTACATGAGAAAAAAAGGCTGAAAAACACTATGAAACCGACAACAAAAACGAATGACAAAGAACATGTATTTAATTTTAATCACCTCACTGAACTCATGATTAGATATTGTATCAATTGATACAACCTCTGTCTTGTCTAAATTTAATATTTCAAGCAGGGTTTGAGTCATCCTTTTGCCAACTTTATATGGTTCAGCAGCTTCGTTTGTACCTGTACACATAATCATTAGATAACATAACATTTTGCTTTTACAGCAGAGTTAAAGTTAATATGGATAACAAATTGTCAAATTATTTACCTACAACTTGGACTAGCCTATACATATCTTGATTTTTAACACTACCCGATATCCTTACTCGCACAAAGGTACCAACAACTTTGTCGTGAAAGTTATCAGTATCTTCAATAAGATCCTCCAGCAAATTACGCTTCAAGTAAATTAGACTTATATTATGTATATCAATGGCTGCATAATCATCAAGATTGGACTGAGGTACTCTCTCGTTTTTGCGTCTTCTTTTCCTATCTTTCCCCACTTTCACTATGGCATCAACGCTTCCATCTGCCTCCAACTGAGCTTTTGTGTCAACAACACTCCCTTGAACATCATCTGCCTGGAAATCCTCCTTCACATAGAAGTGGGATTCAAGAAGTTTTAACATCTCAAAATGCCCCACAACTTTTTTCCCGAACAGATTTAGAAGCCTCTGATCACAAACTGTTTGACTTTTCTTGCGAGGATCACGAAGTTTGTTTCTTTTTATATATACTAGCAGGAGATCTTGTACCTCAAACGGAGATAACTTAGATTTATCACCGTCTCTCATGTGCATAACGAACTCCAACAGAGCATTCGATGCCCACTCAAGGCCATCATCTTTGACCCTCCCAGCGCTAACAGCTGTTGCTTTGCTTGGTGAATCCACAGCCTTTGCTCGAGACCTCAATCGCTTCTTAGGTTTTCTTTTTTTAGGTAAACTTGCTTCTGCAGTCCCAAAGTCTGAACCTGATCCACCATCATCATTAGCATCATAAAGTTCATCAGGTGATTCCTGTTTACCAGCATGTACATGTGATCCTTTCCATGGGTTTTTAGCCATAGCGATCTCATCAGAAGTTAAACCTAGCCTTTCTTTTAAATCAGTCCAATAATCCTTGAAAAGATACTCCCAGCTACTCTTATCATCAAAATTTACTTGCGCCTGAAAAGTTACATCAAAAGAGAGTGAATAGGCAAGTAAATGGCATTCACATTAAGAGCACATAATTTACGCTATTGTTAATCAGATTTTATTTTAGTTCTTTGTCAAAGATATTAGAAACAATTTGAAAACCATTCCTTGTCTTCTTTTGGAGAGAAATCTTATAAAAAATAGCATTACTAATGTGTTCAAGGCGACCAATATAGTGTCTCCATATCTAGATCTACTGTTTAATGGGAATAAAAAATAACACTGTGAATGTATCAATACTATGAAATAAGGTCTAATCAATTGTAAACACCACAGATTTTCCTCTTAAATTAAATTTCAGCTTGAGAAGGCAATGTCATACACACCGGGTTTTCCTGCTCCTTCTGTTCAATCATCATGACGGTTTTCATGCATGCCTCGCAGAAGCCTTTGCTACCTCTAACACATAAGATAACTGCATCTTTGATGCACCCCTTGCACAAGGAAAAGGTACATGTATAACACATATAATTGGCGTTCTTCTCACAATTGCTACAAAGATGCCAACCTAAAATTCGAGACAAAAATTATACTCAAATTAGACATGTTTGAATGATAAAACCAGTCTTTAAAAGTTCCGATTGATGAACAAAGGGTAATGCCAATCCATTAAAAATAAACAGGTTTGTTCAGACTCCACATGAATTATCTTACCACAATTCCATCGACCCTTCGTTCGAAAGAAGGCCTCATCACGATTCACACATGCAGGGTGGTATGCCTTAGGGCAGCCCCTGATAAGCCAAAAAAGGATGTCATTAATCACATTAACCAAGTCGGAGCAAAAAAACACATAGAAAATCATTCACAACTCAAAAAAAATATATAATTCACAGCTCAATTTTAAGTCAGAAAAACCATATAAACTGCATTCATAACCAACCTCCGATCGCAGAGCACAAGCTCTCCTCCATCAAAGCAAATGAAGCATACATCCTCCTCTCCCTTCTTCTTTGACGGAGATATAGCTGCAACCTTGGAAATCCTTCCCCTCTTTCTCTTCCCACCACTTTTAGTTGCTTCTTCCACCTCAGTTTCCACAGCCGCATCCGCCTCTTCTGCA
>JAYMTA010003688.1:0-13805 GCA_036897625.1 Pelargonium cotyledonis | reverse complement strand
CATACTAATACCTCTCCTTTTAGATAATTTTACCAAACAATAATTTTTTTTCTCAAACTCCTTCCAGACATTTTTTTTTTTACCAAACCAACCTCTTATTCTATATATACGATGTAAACTCTTTCCAGCTACCTATATAGACATTTTACCTCTATAGACATGAAGTAGATTTACCAAACAAGGCTTAAGTGCTACTACATCCGTTTCAAATTAAATTTCGTTTTACAGTTTTTCACACATATTAAGAAAACTTATTAAATGACTTTTTTTACCCTTAGAGCATCCAAAATGGTTAACCTTTAAAAGGGTTTGCAGAGTGAACTCATATTGATACATCATAATGCTATGATACTTTCATTCTTGCAATAGTTAACCTCAAAAAAAGTTAATAGATGGACCTACTAATAGTGAGTGGTGAAAAAAAAAACATGCTAAATAAATCCAAAATACTATATTATGTATTGGATAAAAAAGTGAGCAAGTGACATATGGCAAAAAATAGTTCTATTCAAAAGGTTAATATATATTTAGTGGTTAATAATCATTAAGCTCAAACATCGATTTTATATGGGTTAATGCACAACTACAAAGGCTATTAACCTCTTCATTCTAACCATTGTGGATGCCCTTAACTAAAAGACACAAAACACATCATTGTTAGTCCACTATAGTATATTTAAGGTTTTTTTATCCCCAATGGTCCATGAACTATCCATTTTGTTCTGAAATAGTCTCCGAACTTTGATTCATTCCGAAGACGTCCAAAAACAAAAATTATGTTCCGTCATGGTCCCTACCGTCAATTTTTTTAACAGATTCCGTTAAGTAATGCTTACCTGTCAATTTCCTCACAAAAGACACACTCTCATCCTATATGGCACTCCACGTCAGCATTCCACGTGGGAAAAAAGCCTCCAAAATTAATTTAATGGGGAAATTTACCATTTTACCACTTTCTTCTTCCTCACCTCCTTGCACTAGAGACAAGAATCCTAACCCTAACCTATATCTGGTTGCAGATTGGAGGTCGGGAGATCAAAAAAAGTGGCAGCATATTAAGGAGGGGCTGCAGATCGGAGGTCGCGAGCAAGGAAGGGCTCGCGGTGGTTCCCTCTTTCCTCCGACGGTAAAGAATAGTGACAACGGCGGCCAAAGCCTTGCTCCTTCATCTCTCTCGGCCGAGCAACAATGACGCACCTCAGCAGTGGCGGCAAACGGAGCCCTTCTCCTCACCGACGACGTACAACACCAACACAACCTCTTTTCTCTCTGGTGACGAAGTGAACGGCGGCCTCTTGTCTCTCTCAGCCGGTGCGGGTGACGTCCGATCCTTCGGTAGGCGTTGACAATGGCTCATCTCCCCAGCGGCTCGATCGGCCGCGGCTTGACCCCCTCCCCCTCCCCCCTCCCCCCCCCCGGCGTTCTTCAATTCCAAGCCAATCCAACGGCTACCCGCTTTCTCCACCTCCACGGTACTAAACTCTACAGTACCATACAACACAATACTCGTATACGCATAAATTCATTTTTGCTACAGTATATGATTGATTGCTTTGCGTTGAGTTGCGTGTACATTTCTTGTTCTTCTTCTCGTCAAACACGACGTGTCGTTTTGAGAATAGAATCTTTTTGTCCGTAAGTTTTGGCTAAGATCCGCTGCCTAGCAGCTCGTGAAACGACAGGTCCAAAATCCTGAATCTTTGGATTGGATATTGGGACACGTGCTTCACAGATTATGGCCCATCTGCAATTCAACTCTCAGGCTTAAATCCTCTGCGGGCGAGCATATTGTCATTACCGTACAACCCTCTATAAAAACTCCACGTTACACCAAATTCTATTTTGTTGGGAAAAAAAAAAGGGAGAGAGAGAAAGGCGATGGAAAATCGCTTGTGTTGAAATCCAAAAACCTCTTCTTCTTCTTCTTCGTCCTCGCTAGCGTTGACTGAGAAATGGAGTATTTACAGTCTCATAGACTGGAGATGCTGAGCATTGCAGTGGCGCTCGCGGCCATTAGTTCCGGTGCTGCTTACTATTACTACTCCACCAAGAAACCTAAAGGTTTGCTTGCTCGCTGGCTTCTCTTTGTTTCTCTGTTTCATTGATTTTAGATCGCAGTTTATAGGCGAAGAGAGCAGTGCACTGTCAGCATAAATCTAGTTCTGTACTTCATGCTGGTTTTAGCTATAGTATTTCATCTATGGAAATTGTCGCTAATATGTTATTGATCTATTGTTGGATTCGTTGCTTTCAATTGCTTTCAATCTTTCGTTCTGGTATGTTATTTTGCTAATTTCTCAATGTATTTATTTTTCCTCAATGTGTATTCTATTAGTTTTCTATTGGATCTCATTAGATACGGAGTAATTGATGTAAGAACTTGTAGAGCACACAATTTTGTTATTCTTCTAAATTGGAAGAAATGTTGGCTTGTTGATTGCATTCGTCTTTTTTTTTTTTTTTTTTTTTTTTTGGTACTGTGGTTATTCTGTAATAATAAACTGTGACATGACTGGCTTCTCCTTGTTCTTCTTTGCAAATTTCTTTCAAATTTGATGTTCTTAATGCTCTATCTATCATGTGACAGTGCATCTCTTATGTAAGCTAACCAACTTCTTGATTTGTCTTTGTTAGGTTGCTTGGACCCTGGAAATTTCAAGGAATTCAAACTAGTCAAGCGCACCGAACTTAGCCATAATGTGGCAAAATTTAGATTTGCTCTTCCCACTCCTACTTCTGTGTTGGGACTTCCTATTGGACAACATATGAGTTGCAAGTATGATTGATCACTGGCTTTATCTTGCGTTTGTGCTGTGCATGTCAATTAAAGCTTGCAGTTTGCTATTTATATCATCTTAATACCATATTTAACTAATCTTTTGTTGTCAAACAGAGGAAAGGATGCTGCTGGTGAGGATGTTATCAAGGCATATACACCAACAACTTTGGATTCAGACGTTGGATACTTCGATTTAGTCATAAAGGTTTTCACAATTTATACTTTTAACTTGGTTTACAAAATTGTGTCACTCTAAGTCAATATAATTGCAAAATGAGAAATTATGAGTCGTTTCCTGTTCTATATGTGCACCTGTCATGATTTTAATTTTCCATTTTAATAGATGTATCCACAAGGAAGAATGTCTCACCATTTCCGGGAGATGCGTGAAGGTGACTACTTGGCTGTGAGGGGACCCAAGGTAATGATTCATATTTTGAGATACTTAACCGCCATTACTTACATTGTTCCATTTCATTTTGAAAACCTGTTTGGGGCTTCCTAACAGTCGGTACTGATAAGAATTACAGAGAGTGCTTAACCTGTTGAGTCATTAAACTTCTAATACGAATAATAATTTGACCGCCAAACTTTTGCATTGGACTTTTCAAAAGAATATTTACCCAGCTATTAAAAAGCTTTCATTGAACTTGATTCCTCATATGTTAGTTAGCTTTTACATAGTGTTGTTAAGATCCCTTTGTAGTTTAGGGATTTAGATTATTGATCTGCTGGTATGTCTTTGCATATTTGTCGCTATATCCTTGCTACTTGTACTGCATCCCGCTTTTCTTGAATTTTTGCTCATCATATCTCTGTTATCCAAGAAGACTTGTGTGGGTGTTACACTCTAGTCAATACCAACATAACATGGATATGTTGTTATTGAAGTCTACCTCTCTAGTCAAAATTCTATACTTCTAGTCAACATCTTCACAAAGTAGTATCCTAGTAGGTCAATCAAGTAAAGAGTCTGTCATGATGTGTGGTTGGTTCTTCAATATCTGAGCAAAGTAGTATCCTAGTAAGTCAATAAAGTAAAGAGTCTGTCATGACTTATGGTTGGGTCTTATATTGCGGGAGGAGTTATGTTTGAGATTTTTTTTTCTTCAACTCCTATATGTATAAGCTCATTGTTTCACTTTATTAACGGATCAAAGTTTTTGAGAGAATGTTCTATTATATATCCAAAAGTCACTTCCGGCTGTGATGTATTTGTGTAATAACTATATAGGGACGCTTCAAGTATCAACCTGGCCAAGTTAGAGCTTTTGGGATGATTGCTGGGGGCACTGGCATTACTCCAATGTTTCAGGTATGTGTGTATTTCAAGGTCGTCAGTGAATTTTCTTTATTGTATTATATTTTGTTTGATGATTTTCTATGTTTCTTCTTTGATTCTATTTTAGGTTACCAGAGCCATATTAGAGAATCCAGATGATAAAACCAACATTAGTCTTATTTATGCAAATGTGACACATGAGGACATTCTTTTGAAGGTAGACACTCTGTGAGTTTGTGTTTGTGTGTGTGAAGCTCAATTTATTATACAAGAAATGTTTTTTCTTCATTATCAAAGCCAGGAATCAATAATGCAGTATTTGAAGGTTTTTTTTGGGGGTAATTGTCCTTTATCAGGAAGAGCTGGATAGTTTGGCCCTAAATTTTCATGACCGATTCAGTGTCTACTATGTTCTGAACCAGGTATATTTTTTTCAGTTTTGTAGTCTTGAATGTTTTCTTTTTCAACATGCATCCTTTCTAGGCACTAAATATAAATCAGAATGTTGTTTTAAGTTGAAAATGAAAACTTGTGTCTGTTATACTCTTAAGTTAAAACTAGGGCAATAGAAATAATTATGTGTAATTCAGTTTAGATTAGACTGGAGTATCAATGCTTTGAAATCAAAAAGATATGTGGAGGAGCATATTCACTTTAGTCCAATCTTATGTAGATTCTTTTCCCTGAGTACGTAAATACTAAAACTCCTCTTAAATTAATAAAAATAAAAGAAAAGGGAATGGAAATGGGATCAAGAATGGGAATGAGAATGAGAATATCATTCCTATTTCCATTCTTGATTCTTATTGTTGAACAAAATTTTTAATTCAACACTGGATTATGGTAGATATGACGTAATTGCGTGTGAAGGTTTTGTAGGCAAACCTGCATTTGAATCTCTGTTCAGAATTAAAGAATGTGTCAAGCCATTAATTTGGTTTTATGAGGTAGTGCGGGTGTATTATGAATCATCAAACTATTCTTGAATGGGTTCGTACAACACAACGCAATACTTTTTAAACTGTGGATATATGGTTTCTTTTCATGTCATGTCTAAGGTCAATGTTGGTTACTGCATAGTGGTACAAGCTTAGAATCATACGGGTACGTATATGAGAACATTGTGTACTTTATTCAATAAGTCAATTAATACATGAGAAGAAAAGAAAAGAATCGCTGAATGAGCAATCTTCAAAACGGAGAAAGATTTCCAGATGAGACTAACAAAATAACTAAAGTCTAAACCCAAAATATTTGACTCTAAACTAATATGAATTCAAGCTTATAAATAACAACTAGAGAATTCAAATAGTAATTACTGATAATTACTATTCAAACTCCAATCTCATCTTGTTCCACATAGTGGAAAAAGTGTGCAAATAAATATGCAATATCTAATCTGTGAATATCATCGTCACTCTCTCAGCCACCAGAAGGATGGAATGGTGGTGTTGGCTACGTGACCAAAGAAATTATTCAAGAACATTGCCCTCAACCAGCATCAGATATTAAGGTAGGTTCTACATACCATGATCAACACACTCTCTCTCTCTCTCTCTCTCTCTCTCTCTAAAGACTGAAATACAATTGCAGGTGCTGAGATGTGGACCACCACCAATGAACAAGGCTATGGCTGCCAACCTTGATGCTCTTGGATACACTCCTCAAATGCAGTTCCAATTCTAATTAACTCTTTATTTTCCCTCGAGTTAATTAATTAATATTGAGACAAATATTTTGTTTTTTTCATATAGTTCCAGCCTTATGTCACTGGAATCAATCTGACATTTGATGTTGTTGTAGCTTTTAAGAGAAACCACCAAAGTTACTTTTTTTTTAAAACTTTGGATCACAACACCCCAATATATTGAGTAAAGGGTGAACTCTATGTTTCATAATGAAGTACAGTTGTATTAGGTTAAGATGGAGTCAGAGTAACAAAACTAAAATGGAATATATAAAAAATGGGCAAAGAAACAGCAAAGGATAATAGTAAAAATCAAACAAAATTTGTCTCTATTTTTGAGATGACTCCAACAAAAATGATCACAACAGGCACACTGCAGAGAAGCCACCAGCCTATATGTGAAGAGTCAAAAACGAGAAGTGCAATCACTTCATGCATAGAAAATGGTGACTACTGACACAACTTGAGAGACCCACAAGACAAACCCAGAATTACATGAAACCACAAACAAGACAAGAAGACATAATCATCTTCGCATTCCACGGCCACGTCCACCGCGGCCTCCTCTCCCTCTTCCACCCATGGCAGCGGCATCCCCCTGGGCGCTTTCAGACTGCAATATTAAATATCAACAGGAAAGAACAACCATCAAATAGCTGGAAGCTGATCACCATCAAGTGGCCTCAAGTGAACTCTACTCAAATTTCAATGGCACAAAACACAAGACAAAAAAGTATAATACCTTAGGGTTCTTCACTGTTTCATCCACACTTAAAATCAGGCAAGCTGCCTCTGTAGCGGCATTTATAGCATTAATCTGCAGTAAGGAGTAGCAACAAAAATCATACATAAATATCGAGATTGAAGCTAGATTAGACACGTACCTTAACAACTGCTGGTTCCCAAACAAAGTTTGCAAAAGAATCAGCTATTCCACCAGTATTAATATCCACTCCATAGAGTGCTCCTTCTCCTGACATGTCACTTTATACATTAGTACTATGTTATGCTTGTACATGATCAGAGTCGTATTTAGATACTAAGATCTATAGTTACTCAATTGCTAATCGAACAGAAAATCATACACAAAGATTGACCGTGTGCTAGGCTACAAAGCAATGGCTAATCAACTTTAGTGTCGAATTCTTTATCATAATGTGGACCGGCTGTTGGGGAAGAACTTACCGTTGGGGTTGTCTCACATGGATAATTATGTAAGTGCATGTAGTAGAAAGAGGGCTAACCTGATGCAAGTGCATGTTTCTGTCTTAATTTGTTCAGAACATCTGTCGAATCAAATCCAGCATTGTCGCAGAGTTGTCGTGGGATAACCTGCAAAATGGGAAAAAGAGCCTTGTAAATGCTTGAAAAGCACAACATCTGTGTCCAATAATAAATTATTACATTTCAGTTTAAACTTCTCCTACAGGTGCCTTGCCCATTCAAGTGGGTATTATTTTATTACCAACAAAATCAAGCAGCTGATAAGGTGATTTTCATGTAAAAAGCATTTTAAACTTAAAAGTACATGTAAGTATGGAAAACCACTTGCTAATTTTCATTATTTAAAGTTTTCTATTCTTCCTAATTTGTTTGACTTCACAGAGAAATCAAACTCATAATAGCTACAGCTTCCTTGATATTTTCATTACACAAGGGAAGCTATTTGAAGAAATCATATCCAATGCTGCATGTTTCAATAATATTGGTAAAACACACAAACATATACTCCCAGCACATTTGGCATAATTTCATACAACACATACCTCAAGAGCTTTTGCGTAAGAGTTAATGAAAAGCTGAGATTTCCCTGCTATTGTGCGTGCATGCTGTCTCAAAAATCGGCTGATCTCCATCTGCCACAAGAAACAATTTTTCAAAATAATAATAATAATATAATGCCTTAAATATCCTCTGATACACATGAAATACTTTTACATGATAACCACTTACATCTATAGCTCCACCACCAGCAACTACAGTAGAGTTCTTCATAGCTCTTCTGACAATCATGATTGCATCATGTAGACTCCGCTCAGCCTCCTCAATGAACTGAAGAATATAGTGAATGTAGAAACATATAAGGTCCATTTGGTAAATAAAATATGGTATAGAAAAACATGCATAACTAGATTCTATTGAACACAGACCTGATCAGCTCCACCACGAAGAACTATAGTGGCTGTCCGACCTGATGGGCATCCACTGAATATATTGAACCTCTCACTTCCAACTTGTTTTTCCTCAAAAACATCACAAATCCCAAGAACCTTGATCACAGACAAGGTTCATGAATTTCAGGAGATCAAATAATATGAAAGCTGATGTAAATAAAGTAACATTTTTAAATACAATAAAATACAAATATAACAACAAAGAACTTATAGCAGGATACTGCAGTAACAAATAAAAATGAAATAGTGTCAAATTCAAGGTAAATACCTCGTCAATAACATTGTTGACAGATGTTTGTACCATTCCACCTGTAGCAGCAGAAACACGTTGCAAGTCTTCTTCAGCTACACGACCAGCACAGAAAATATCTCGATCGGCAAAGTACTATTAAAAACAAATCGATCAATAACTTCAGTGTCATGGTGTCACCAAAAAAAGTTAAAATGACATTAATAAATTCAATTATAGTAAATATTTGACTTTGTGGTAGGAAGCTACTGGGAAAATTATTGTGATATGGTCGTGCATTTGTATGTGTATTCATATTTTGCCAATGCCCATGCAACTGTCTACTTCACACAGAAATCAATACAATATAGCCACAGAATATTCATAGTATTCAGATCACTATTCCAAATAGTTGGTGAGTGGTGACACTGTGACAATGACATATCATATGAAGATCAGAGGGTATAAATAACCATAAAAATATACAGATTATGATTATATACCTGTGTAGCAAGATCACCAATAGCTAATCGGGAAAGGACAACCTTTGCCCCACTCTTCACACATTTATCCAACTTATCATATATAATATTCCATTCTGCATCCACAATTGACTGGTACTGTGATGGATCTGAAAGTCTGCAGCAAAAGGAAAAAATACATGGGCAAATGAGCAATTAATAGAAAGCAAATAAGTTCACAGAATATGAAACCAATCTTGCCTTATCTCAGCATTTTCTTTCTCAGATTTCAGCTCCAACTCCACATTTAGTAGGAGTATTTTGGGATTTAAAAATTTCTTTGGCTGTTGTTCAAAACCTGCATATGAAAATGTTTTCTTAAAGGCAACACCATCAACTAAAAAGGAGTCGCGCATGTTACCACCAGGAACCTGCAAAAGCAAAACCAAACATACAATTAGCCTAAGATCAAAGCATCACCTTGAATTAAAATGAAATACACCAACCTTAAATTACCCATTGAAAAGTTGAATACCAGTAAGTGGAAAGCACAGCTTATTGATTCACATTATAAAGCTAGCAGCAATGCAATGTCTTGAATTTTGGACAAAGTAGCCATGGGCTTGATTGATATTAATAGGTGGTTCAAGGTCTAATAGAATCTTAGGCCTCTGGATAGAACTATCTCCGGGCTGATTTAATAGTTTACTACCAACGCATAAATGCCATGCTTGATCTTAGGAATTGCAATAGTTCAAGAATAATTCCAATCTCTAAAGGCCTGTTCTAAACTAACAACTTCACTTCTCAGTCACTTGTGCCTTATTATTAACATGTAGTTTACAACATCTGCAAACACTACCCACCTTCCCAATGCATCAGCCTCAACGCATATATTGAAACATTGAGCCCAATGTCAAAAGTTCATGCCCACACGGGTAGCATAAATTTGCATTCAATACATGATTACTACAACTAAAAATCATGCATACATAACTAGAAAGATTTTAGCCAAAGAGTGATGTACCTTCTTTATTCCAATCATATTTAATCGATCCTCATTCCCAATTGCACAGACAGCATCCACAACAATTGATGCAAAGAACTCCTTTTCTCCACCAATAAGTTTTGAGGATAGTGTGGTAGCGGCACATTTTCCCAACAAGTTCTTTTTTTCTTCAAGACTCTTCCCCTCTATACTGACTGCTAGCTCTTTGATTTTTTCAACTGCCTGCAACAATATGTTTGCAATATATATATCATAAAGGATGAATACGTTTTAACATTTCAATTATACATAGAAAACAAGGGATCATATACCAAATAACTTGCAGTCCGGTAACTTCTGATTAAGTTTTGAGGGTGGACCCCATCCTCTATGAAAGGCTTGGCTTCCTTCAGAAACTCTCCTGCAAGCAATACAACTGTGGTGGTTCCATCACCAACCTACAGCACAACAATGAACAATATTACAAGGTTTACGCACAATGAACTGTAATGTTCAAATACAAACGCTGCCCACATAGCCAAACGGGCCAAATGATAAAATACATATAGGAAACAGAACAACTCTCAATGTAATATTTCAAAGCTGGAGACTAAAATGTCATGGATCAGCAAGCTACAGTCTTTATAGAAAGACCATGTTAAAAATTTGTGGTAGTTTCCCGACGATCCAAACTATCAGTCAGCCAATAATTGATACCCATTATTTTTTGTTGCACTCACGTGCCATGTTGCACAACAGAGCAGAAACCTTTATGCTCCTTGACTAAGGTAGGGATCCCTCTCTTCAGTTAAATCCAAATTGCTGGGCAGGCCCCAAAGAATATAAGCTTGCCTACCTTAGCCACATAAGTGTATAAAAAAAAAGCCCATTACAATAATATAATCTAGTTTTCTGACAACAAACAGATAGCAAAATATAATAGTTCTAACACTGAATCTTAGATTTTCTATAACCAGATGCAAAAGACCCAACAATCTCTACTTCACCTATAACAACCCTAACAAAATGAGACATTTGATTCCATTCCATTTACTGTTCCCATTTCACATTTTCAGCACTTCATCCGCAACCAAACAGAGGCTTAAAATCACACTTAATCAGAAATGACCACATCTAACACCATAACGAAGCTCGGGAGTACAATTTTCTGAGAAGCAAAAAGCGTACCTCGGCGTCCTGTGATTTGGCAATATCAACAAGGATCTTAGAGGCAGGGTGGACGATGTCGAGGAGCTTCATGATAGTGGCGCCATCGTTGGAGATGGTGACGGATCCCTTGTCGTCGTGGATGAGCTTGTCCATGCCGCAGGGACCCAGGGTGGTCCGGACCACATCGGCAAGCACTGTGCAGGCATTGATATTGCTGATCAGCTGCGGCTTCCCCTGAGAAGTGTCCGTACCTTCCTTCAACAGTATGATCTGAGGTTGCTGCTCGATTTTCACAGTGACGGAGAAGCAGAGTCAGTGTGACATACAGCAGTAGATACGTACAGTCGTAGATATGCAGAAAAATATAGAGAGAAGTTAACATACCATCATGGCTGACATTGTTGCTGATGTGAAGGAGTTGGAGAGAAAACTATGAGTGTTCCTTTGAGAAGAGAGAGAGAGAGAGAGAGAGAGTTAGGGTTTTGGCTTCTATGTGACTTTTCTTCTTCAGATGGAGAGAGCCGAGACTGGCGCGATTCGGGTTTTAATTTGGGAGTGTTTGGGTGCAAGGATTTATGTAAACTTGACGGGAGTGGTATTTTCAATTTTGTGTGCTGGCTCACGTGACCTTTTTTTGAAGCAAAATGCTAGATAAATACGGAGTAATTCAACTCGAGGATGCAAGCTTGGCAAAGAAATAGAGATCCTTATTATTTTTTTTTTATCAACTAAAATTTGGACCATTTGTGCATGTCATTCTTGCAAAAAATTTCCTGTATCGTTTAAATTTTATAACTCGAAGGGACGTGAAATATAGAACTCACCAAAGTATGGGTTATCTCATTCGCAGACTTACTAACAAACGAAAATAAAACTCTACTAAAGTCAAGCGACTCAAACAAATAATCGTTGATGAACCCGTTCAAATTCATTGACCCACTACCAAAAGCTAAAACAACTTGCGAAAAAAACATTCTCCCCCGTTGCCCAACAATGGCCTCTCGTAAGGCAGTAGCCTCTACTACACATGGCTGCATCGCCCCACGCCAAGAACAACAACAACCACCACCCTTGCATATTCCGTCTCTATTTCCGGCCACCCAACCACTACCAAAATGAACCAAATCAGGAAGAAAAATAAAATAGCATCATCCACGTTCACCTTCATCCGATTCATAGCCGGCCTAGCCCAACGAAATTTTCTTGTCATGAATGTATACTTTAATAAAATAATAATAATAAATTAGTAATGTTTTTATTTTTTTCTAGCAAGCTATAAATTTTAAATTTTTTTAATACAGAATTTATGTCATGTTTGATACCCAAACTTTGGTCTACAACTTAATTTAATATTCACGTTCTTTTGTACACCTAATGTGGTGTCTAAAATTTGATTTTGTACCAAATTTAGTGTATACCGTTAATAAAAGTTAATTGTATTGCTAACTCTTGTTGACTTGATGTTAGTTTAACAAAACATAGTCCATACAGATATCAAGTGGCTAGAAGTAAAGGATGCAAATGTAAATTTACATGTCCAAACAACTGGAAATGTGTTACCAAAAAATTTATGAGCTCCCCCAGAAAAAGTTCATACAATTTCTTTAGCAACTCTCGAATTTACAGAGGGCGTTAAATTTTAGGGAAAAAAAATCAAAATTCAATTTTTTCTTTGTGGCTTGATCCAATAATAACAAGATATAATAAGCGTTCCTCCACAAAAACAAAACAAATAAAATCAAAGATAATATATTTACTAGACTTTTGAATATGCAAATTGAGCAGTAAACATCCCAAGTTATCAGAATAAGTAAAAATAGTTACTTATGTTATATACACTTTCTAATAAACTAATTAGTCAATTCAATTCAATTCATGAACTCCTCCTCCTTCTGCAACCCTTCACTGCTATTGCATTGTTTCTTCTGTTTCTGTCCAATAAATTAGAAAACTACAATAAATTGACATGTTCAACCCCAAAATTCATTACTCATAAAATAAGAATTTACAAAGAATCGGTCATGCACACCTTTGAATTAATGGTCTTGATTCTCGTAATTCTCTTGAATTTAGAACCCAAAGTTAGCTTGTGCTTGAGAATCTGACGCAAAACCTTACCGCACGAAGAACACGATCTGCAAAACAACATGGAATCATTGATTCAATCCCAATTTACTTGAAAATTGAAAGCGAAATATGAAAAAATTGGTTTCTTGATAAACAAGTTTGATCGTAAAGAAAGAACTGTTGCATACATGAAACCGGAATCGTCAGACAATGTGTTGCAAATTGCGATGCAGTGAGTGCAGAAAGCCATGATTTGCAGCTTCAATTTTGAAAACAGAAGAGAAGAGAAGAGAAACAAACAGAGCTTGAAGAACGTTGAGAGCTCAAACAAATATAACGGTTGAATATATATATATATATATATATATACATGAAAGGGTTGGAGTTGGAGTTGGAGTTGGAGTGTTGTCTTGGGGCGCAAGAAAGAAGCAAGTATTGATCTTCATCGTCAGGGAGCGTGACAGCGTGGTTGCTTACTTTTGTGACCTTGACCGGACCGCGTGTGTTTCCTTTGCTATGTATTCAAGAGTTTCTTATTTTAGCAATCAATTATAGGAATATTCCACATTAAACACTATTAAATTTGATGTCCCATATTTTTATTTGTTGTTAATTTTTATTTGCAAATCTCACTAGCTCACTTTCCGTTAAGGAAATTATTTGAAGGATATTTTTTTAAAAGGAAAAGCGCAGTATTATTAATTAATCATAATCAAATGCAAGTTACATCAAACACTTAATACGATCACGCTAGAAAAAGACCAGTCACTTCTTTTTTTCTCTCTAGGAAACTAGGGTTTCCAAATCATGGTCAACCTCTTTTTTGAGTCTAAAACATTTAGGGTTTTTGTGTTATTAGGGTTATGTGGCCTTCTACAGTTTCTTAGGTTCTTGCAAGAGTTTGTGTGTGAGTATAAGAGGGAGGGAGGCGCGTGGGAGACGGCCACACTGCTCTGGCAACTAACTTT
>JAYMTA010003687.1:0-13807 GCA_036897625.1 Pelargonium cotyledonis | reverse complement strand
AGAGGCGTCGGCAGTGGAGGTTGTGGCGGACGGATGTGGCAGTCGGACGGTGGGGAGGGGTGAACAGCTGGGGAGGAGGCCTGTGGAAAGGACGATCAAAATAAATGTGGATAAGGCTATTTTTGGAGACACCTGTTCAGGAGGGGGATGGGCAGCGAGGGACAGTGCAGGTGATTGGAGAGGTGGGGGTTGTCGAAGGTGGTCAGGCCGCTCGGGGAAACCGAGGATGGTGGAGGCGAGGACAATGAGGGAGGCGATGCTTTGGGCTCATAGACAAGGCTGGACTAGAGTGGAGATGGAAGGAGATTGTCAAGCGTTGATGTTCGATCTCGTGTCAGGATCTAACGTGCCGAACACGTATGGGTTATTGCTTTCAGATTGCATTTTCTTAGCATCCAAATTTGAGAATATTAAATTTTCTTTTTTTCGTAGATCAGTGAATAAGCTAGTTCATAGTATTGCTAGGGCGGCTTGCTCCGTGTCTAGTCTTGTGTGTTGGAGTATGTCGGAGCTCCCCGATTGTATTTCAACCATTTGATTAATATAATATGAAAGATTTACCCATAAAAAAAAAACTTCTTATTGTTGCTATAAAACAAGCACACGTTATATCTTCATTACATATCCATGCATATGATAAACTTAGAATTTATATGTTTGGGTATGAACCGAAAAAATGGACCTAATTTGACCAAGGCATGTTCATACCTAACCAAATCCATTCATTTGATGTTCATTCAGTCATTGCATTTGTATTTTTACTAATTTTAGTAGAATATACTTTCTTAATGTTAATTCCATTCCCTTCAATTATAATTTTTTTTTTATCGTTCCTCTCATTTTCTCTTTACTTTTATTCAACATTCTAAATTTGAATCGATCTATTTAGTCCAGTCTCATTTCAGAGCATTCATAATCGGTCCGGTCCAAGTTTTCACATATTTTTAATGAAGAATTCGGTTTGAGTCCGGTCAAAATTTTCTTGCGTACTTAAATATGGCCTGGTCTCAATTATTTTTCAAATTTGGGCCTAAACCCCAAAATATTTGGGTTTAAAGAAAGCATATGCTTCCCCGGCCCATCCCATAGAATCATTACGGACTCTCCGCAAAAACGATGCGTTTAATCGAACACCGTCTTTTCATCCCCTGCGTGGTCACAACGCACCGTTTTTGTCTATCAGAAGAAGAAAGTCAGAACCACCCTCCCTTCGCCAGAGATACAGAGAGGTTGCTTTAGGTTTTCTTCTTCTTCTTCTTCTTCTTTTCGAAGCTCTAATGGCGGAGAAGCACCAACCAGTTCGCGTGCTGTACTGTCCTGTTTGCACTTTGCCCGCCGAATACTGCGAATTCGGGCCCGATTTTGAGAAATGCAAACCGTGGTTGATCCAGAACGCTCCCGACCTTTACCCGGATCTTATCAGAGGTCTCGGAACCCTATTAATCTCCTCCTCTTTGTTGTTTCTCTATATCAAGTAATATTTCTTCTTGTTTTTCTAACTGTTTGTTCTGTTCCTTGTTTCTGTGCGTGCAGAATCTGGTGCTGATAGAGTCACGGACCAGTTGCAATCAACCAGCATCTCTTCCAGTAGCGGCGCCGATGGTGCTGGTATGTCATTATTGATAGTTGTAATCATGTGGAAGTTCTTTAGTTTGGTAGATGGGAAAGTGAAAACAAGTGTTATATTTCCTGTGTGATTGAACATTCTGTTTGGTAACAAGCAGAACATTTATCAGCAAACTGCATTTCCAAGTTTATTTAATGATTGCTATTTTAACTGCATATGTACTGGGAATGTCATGATTTTATAGCATTACTCAGTCATTTGGCTGTTTCAAAGCTAAAGTGACATTATTCTTAAAAAACATAATTAAAAGGCTTAGATGCGGAGTTTCAAGATTGAAGTTAATATGCTTTTCCTTAAGCATCTTGAGTTAATTAGGGATTAGTGCTGTATGGGTGGAGGGGTTTAAAGTTGTGTTTCTGTTATTCTAATTAGTTTATGTTATTTTGGAGAAGCCTTGGTTTTGGATGCAAGTCATGAATAACATTCTGCATAGTGGTTACAATAGATAGAGGCAAATTGCATATGATTTGCAATACATGCTTTATCCTTATTAGCATTCGGGTGCAAGCATTCTATTGCTTTAGGGAACCTTGGTGTAGTGTTCTTTAAAAATTGTTAGCTTGATACATTGTTGTGTCTTCGTCTGGAAGAAACTAACAAGAAAGGAAGTTATTAATACTATTCTGGAAAAGGAACTAAACTAAACTTCTTTAGTAGATTGGTGACAGCATGCAAAAGTTTCTGAGTGATAAAATGCATCTTTCTTATTGTGAAGTATCATTGTTGGATGTCTTATTTAGCTATTACCAGCATAGGTTACTTGGGATTCCGAGAATGCAAGTGTCTTCAGTAGTGTTCTGCTGTTCTTTTTTGATCTATAATTCATTAATTATAAATTTGATTTTTTTGGCGTTCTTACTGTGTTACATTTGTCTCAGGCAAATATCTGGCAAAACTAAGACATTAAGTATTCATGAGCACTGTGGGTTCTGGAAGTGAAGAGGGTAATAAGAATAGTTGATGGTGAGGGCTAGAATGAGTTTGTCCTACAATTAATTTCAAGTCAGTGTTGAAATAGAAATGAATCCTGATATTTGCTTCAGTCTGAAGTATGCCAACCAAGCCATGATTGACTGTTTGACCTTAGCAGTCATAAGCTATCCTTGACCAATTGCCTCCTTGTTAGTGCTTCCTGGGTCTTTTTTTTTTTTTTGAATAATCTTCTAGTTCCATCAAGGCGGTAAAAGAAAAAGGAACTTGTGACTAGAGCAACATTTGGTGCAATAAATGCTAGCTAAGTGAAGATGAAGATGCTGGGCTATGAATGAACCAGTGATTTATATGCTCTTCATGAACTTGCAACCAGTTGAATAAGAGAGGAATTTTAATGCTTCCTTTGGTTAACTCTTTTTACCATCCTTAAATCATGACCGGATTTGAATTCCCAGTTATTTGAAGGAGACTGGGATACAACACTAGAATGTGGGAGTATCACTTTCAAATGATGATCTCACTGTCACGTACCCCAGACTCTAACTGGTGAAACATTGTCTTTATTGAGTCTAATACACATTGTGAAAGATAAATGAAGTCAAGAGGTTAATTTGTGAGAGAGGATGTCAGTTTTTTTTTTCTACATAGGCAATATGTACTTCTATTAATAAAGCTTAAGTATTTCCAAGAGAAGAACAAGAAAGCACTATATACCAAGACTAAAAGGAAACAAGGGCAAAATGCACAAAGTTAATACTGTTTCAGCTACTCCAAGATGTTTATCAAAATGTACAGAGTTCATGCGTCACAATTAACATGAATTATGATTATAGGGAAAGCATTAGATTTTGAATGGTCTTGGACAGTGAAGGTATCAATTATACCTCTGTTCACCTAGAGGTTAACACCCATTGAACCAGTTACATGATTACTTATGACTAGAATCCAATACATGCTTTGTGAAACATCAAAATTATTCTTTGCTTAGCTATAAAGGATCAAGAAATGATAACTTTTTCCATGCACATGGATGTGCGATATGGTAATTTAAATATTTTGTTTAAGAAATAATAAATCAACTGTCTCTTGGTATCATTTATTTCTCTTCCACTAAAATTTGGGGTTTCTCTTAATCTTGATGAATAAAAATGACGTTTTTGCTCTCTGGTTATGTGATTGGGAGCTACTTCAGCACCAAAACAAGAAGAAGTCAAACGTCTTCCTGGTGGGAAGATAAAGAAAAAAGTAAGGGGTTTTCATTTCATTTTTTTTTTATATATATATGGAAGTTACAAACAGTTTTATTCACATTATCCAGTTTTCTGAACCTTGTACTATGAGTTTAATATTATTGAGTTTAACTTCAAACTATTTGTAGGAGAAACAAGAAGTTATTATTGAGAAGATGGTGCGTAATAAACGGAAGTGTATCACCACTGTAAAAGGACTTGAGCTTTTTGGTGAGCTTTCTTCTTTAAACTCTGTTGTTTCTCTTAAAAGAAATCTAACATGTAATTCGTTACTGGCTCGGTTCTTCGGCTTATGTTTCAGGTGTTAAGCTTAGTGATGCTTCAAAGAAACTTGGGAAGAAATTTGCCACAGGAGCCTCTGTTGTTAAGGTCTACTAAGCTTCAGGTTGCATATATGAAATTGATGCTGTGTAAATGTTTATTGTGCCTCATTATGTATCATGTATTGACTGGTACCAGGGGCCGACTGAAAAGGAGCAGATTGATGTGCAAGGAGACATATCATTTGATGTCGTGGATTTCATTACTGAGACCTGGCGTGATGTAATGCACTCGTATCATTATCTATTCTCATAT
This sequence comes from Pelargonium cotyledonis, assembly GCA_036897625.1. Taxonomy (NCBI): domain Eukaryota; kingdom Viridiplantae; phylum Streptophyta; class Magnoliopsida; order Geraniales; family Geraniaceae; genus Pelargonium; species Pelargonium cotyledonis. The sequence goes on along the minus strand of JAYMTA010003687.1, from coordinate 9,421 downwards.
GTTCCATATGTAGGATTGTGCCTCATATCATTACTTATAAATGGGTGTAATATTTTGTAACGATTTGCAGTAATTTTCTGTTTTATTTTTATAAGGAACTAAGATAGTATATATGCATCGTTAAAAAAAAAAAAGATAGTATATATGCTAATATAATATAATGATATTTCAGGCACAACATAAGTTGAATGTACAGTTTTGTTTAGAGTAGGCTTCAACACAGCCAAAAATGTAGAAGTAGTTGATAATCTATCACGTTTTTCTTTTAATTATGATGTCTTTTGGCTATTGATTTTTGTCAAAACTGCATACAGCCAAAACTGTAGAAGTAGTTGAAAATCTATCATGCATTTCTTTTAATTCTGATGTTTTTAGGCTATTGATTTTTGTAAATTCTGTCAACTTTATTCTTTTTCCACTCGTAGAAGAATAGGAAATCAGTAAAAATAAGATGCATATATGTGTAGGTAAGTTGCTTCTTTTTATCTGAAATTAAATCAGTTCTGAGTTTAACTCAAATTGGATTTTATATGTACTAACTTTGGTCATTCAAATATTTATAGTCATGGTTTGAATAGTAGTTATAAGAATTTGGAAGTCTTTGTTCCTTTTATGGTTGTTATAACTTGAGCATGTTGAGGAGTGTTTTTCATGGTTCTGTTTGTCATTTTGACATGTTATTATGATTGACATAACTTGAGCATGTGAGTTTTTATTTTTATTTTCTGGTCATTTTGAGTGGGTTATCTGTTTTAGCCTTGGACTTCATGCTGTGGACAACAGATCATTTTACCCGTTATATTCACTAACTTTTCCTCCTTTTTATTGCTTAGGTCCCAGAGTCTGCAATTTTCTTTATCGAAGATGGAAGGAAGGTTCCTGCTGCTTGACTTTGAAGAATGATATAATAAAATGGGGCATGGTAACTTTATTCATGTTGGCTAGACTTGCTCCCGTCTTCAGTAATTAGCCCCTGCACTAACTATATTTATCTGAAGTATCTAATGGCCAGTGAGACTTTTTGTCCCTCTCTACAATCTCAAAGCAATCTTTGTTTTCAGAAAGTACAAAATACTCTTTTAAAATGTGTTTTGAATCTGATGGATGCAGTATGTATATTGATGATGCTCAGTGCTGGCTACTTTTGGTGTGTAAAAGCTTTGACAAACCTAGAACAATTTAGATATGGTCGAGTTATAAACTCTTTGGCACTCTTTTACCTGTATATCATGCAGTTGTAGCAGCAGCAGCTGCATTGGATGCTATGCTATCGTATTTGGCAATCATTTATATATGCATGTCCTCTCAAAAGTTTGATTTGGCTACCACCAATATTATTTGTTGAGATCTCTATATCTATCTTAGATTTACAGTTGCAATGAACTGCAAATGCAATTTCAATTTCTTTTGCTGTGTTAACATAAGGGATGTTGAGTTTGTGAGCCTCGGTTAGATTGGTATTTAATTATGTCGCTTTATAGAATGAGCACAAATGCATGATTAAGTATACTGATTCATGGCCTTTTGGGTTTTAGCTCTAAAGTGGCTGTGAATTAATTAGGGTTGTATTTGATAAATGAGTTTGTTAGGAAGAAATGAGGTTTGTCATTAGGTTATGTTGGCATTACATATTGGACCACAGACGTGCTGTCCCCTCCATGTCTGTTACTAGTGATATTGAATTATGAATGTGGGACGCTGAATCTATGGAGGATTTTGTTGTGGAGGTATCACAATCAAAGTTCCTATTATGGCAATTGTTAGCGAACCATGATTATGTTGCTGTATTGGGATTTTTTCAGTAAATTGTCACTATTCCCTAGTTCCTCTACTTGGTTAATAACTATAGAATGATGATGTATATGTTGATGAGATTGTGAGCTAGCCACTGAATCCATGGTGGAATTAATTAGGAGACGGGTTTTTGCTTACACTGCTACAACTGTTTATTTATTTATTTTACATTTCTTATAATAATAATCTTCCCCAACAGGTTGGTCCATAGGGAAGACAACCAAATCTGTGTGCATTTATGTGAGGTATGTGATTGCTACATTGTTTGTTTGGATTTTGGACAGGTTAGAGTTGAGGTCACGTTATTAGTTAATGGTGTCTACATCAATAATATATAATAAATCCTCAGTGTTTCATGGTTTTGTTTTCGTCTTTTATTTATTGGATGATTCCAAATGTATCTTTATGGTTGCATGTGTAAGGATTTTTTGAAGGATCTGTTGAACGGATGTGATAATGATGTTTGTACTAAATCAAACAAATTTCACAAATCTACCTAGGAGCTCTCATGGGCATGAGAGCATGACCCAGAATCTGATTGTTGATCCTGTTTTGTAAGAGAAAATGTCAAGGTATGGTTGGGTGGGCTCTTGGTACAAAATGTATTTTATATTGTTTGCTTCTCTGTCTGGTCACACCATCTTAGATTTGCTCATTGTTTCCTAGAATCAGATATCAGATTCATATATAATGTCTTGTTTATTTTCATGATTCTGCTTTTTGGAAACTTGTGTTGAATGATTGTGGAAAAATAGGTTACCTGAAGATCATATGTTAAGATTCATAGAATCCACTCTAAAGACTTTTGATTGTGAATTCAAATTTTATCCACAAAGACTAAGACTTGAGAGCACCAATCACTTGGATTGTCATTGAATGAATCCACTGTTGTCAAAACTGGCCATTAGATCTTTCAAATCCAAAAAAGATGTAAATCCAAATCTCTGTGTTGAAAATTGAAATGTAATCAAATCTTGTTAGGAAGAAGATGATTCTTGATGTTTAAGAAGAGAACCATGCAGTACACAGCTCAAGAAGATGATTCTTGATGTTAAAGAAGAGAACCATGCAGTACACAGCTCAGCTGTGTGATAAAATGAGACATAAATGGAAAAAGTATCTAGGAGGATGCTTGGCCAAAAATGGCAAAAATCTATGTGGGACCCTCTTTTAAGATTTGAGATTATCCATCTCATTTTCTCAGTTTTCACCACACCCATAGATTTGGAATTTGGAATTGAGATCTTATATTTTTTTCCACTGGATGGTAATGGTATGATACTACTGTAGCTTGGTGGAGATGCGTTTTAGAGTGTTGTTGGGAGTTACTTAAATGGAAGTGTTGCCACTTTTGTGCATGGCACTATTTTAAAGCACATTTCTATATTTTCTTACCCTTTTTGGATCGATTCTATTCTCTGCACACAATCACTTCCACAACCCTATACCCTACAGTACCAACCTTCACATGACCTTTGTACTTGTTAGCTTCCATCCTCAAAATTAGTAACCTTAATTTCTTATTATCAAACTACACTAATTTTTACGTATTTGTACTGTTTGTGGTCGACATCCTATGTCTTTCTCTTTCTCCATGGTCGATCCTTTTTATCATTTTCTTACTGCAACTTCTGCTCTCTCTACTCTTTACTTGATCGATTTGTTGCTTGAGGCTAGTGTGAAGATGGAGTAAAAAGATGAAGGGTATTTTGGGAAGTGATAAGTCCCACAGGAGCTACAATACTCTCTCACAGGAGCGTCTTGTCTCATGTGGGAAAACTTTTAGCAGAAACTCTTGTGGGAGTAAATGTCTAGAAGTTACTGTCATAGTAACCGAACAACTATGCAAACAGATTTTAGACTAAATATCTATAGATTTTGATGTGTTAAACAACTCCATATCATACAATTTTAGTTCGTACAAGACCCTAAATGAATATTAATTAACGACTTTTGCTATATGTTTCAAATCCATATTAACAATAGAGCTAGCTATAATTAATTGTGTAGCTAGCTATATTATATAAGTGAAAGTAGGTATGTTTAAAGACATGAAAACCATGATCATTATGTCGATTTAGTACACTCCAACATAGTTACACACATTGTTAGGCAATGATCAACAAGTTGTGGGTACAGCAAATAAAAAGCAAGCAGCACAAGTTGGCAAATCAAAGAAAATTCACTCCTCGATCTCTTTTTTCTTGATCTCATACCCTACCAATTTCACACGTGTTGTCTTTATAAAACCTTTACAGATGATGAATCTTTCATGCACACATATGGACGTAAATGAGTGCAGGTTTTTGCAGTACAATGTGCATCAATATGATGATATATCAGAGCTGCAGGAGCAGAGGTTGAAGAAAGAGAAATCAAAATGCATTTTCTGTAGAATACTAGTGATCGAGTGATTCATAGCCAAAGATTTGGCGGTGAAGCTACGTGTATACTAGTGGTTATGGTTTTTGGACCACGTTATCTTCTTCAGATCCCAATAAAGATGTGCACTATCTTCCTAAATATTCTACTCTTTTTATATATATGATCATTGATCATGATCATGAAACCCTTCAAATCTTTGTTCATAATTATGATGACGAGGATCTAAAGAAAATGGAATGTATCTGGACAACCTTGTACAGTATCATCATCACCACAATCAACCAATGTTCTAAACATTGAAACCATTACAATTAATAAGTTTATTTTCAATCAAACAATGTCTAGTCTAGATATATATAATGTATAATATATATCTCTTAATTTCTCTAACGTACGTTAAAATTTAGTGAAGATTTTGAAATATAAATGTTATATTTTGAAAAAGAATTGTGATGACCAAATTACTTGTATTTTTTGTGTGCGGAAGAGTAGGAAAATGGAGTGTGACCAACCTAGCTATATACATTATCTTGATCTTGATCTTGTATAGTTAGGTGGAGAAAACCTAACAACCACTGTTGTGGCATGTGCTTATGTGCATCATGGATTATTTGCTAGGTATTTTGCACAATTGCATTTGCATTTTCATGTTGTGCAACATATATGATTATTACTTAAAAGACAATATATTAGACATAAGGCAAAAAGTCGTAAGCTAAAACAACGGCGGAGATCCGTAATTTATATATAAAGACTGTTTTTCTCTAGAACTATCTCAAAATTCCCTTATAACGAGGTGTGATTCTTCTTACGGTAAATTTTTATTCTCATGTTTGAGATAGTTTATCATATGTACATTTGGGTCTCTGTTTATCAATGTGTTATCTTAGTGCATGTTACAATAATTGAACCCATGAGCATATCTTACATTGGGATTGAGGATTGTGTTTAATCGTAACGTTGGTTGTTTGTTACTGATTGATTATCGGTCTAATTAGATTCTATATGTTTGATTAGACATAAATATGTTTCTTGTACTTGATTAGACAATATATATATATGCCATAATGTTAGAATCAGTCAATTTAATTAATAGAGTATGGGTGTGCCTGGTACCATTAATTATGTTGTTAACCACAAGGAAATGTAGTTATAGGTCCTACTACATATCTGTAAGATCTTTAGGTCAAAGATTATAAGTTGAAATTTAATTTCTATTTGTCTAGTATTCCGAATTTTCAAACCAAAATCTTTGCCATAGACCTGGAAAATATCTTTGAACACATATTTTATAATTACCAGACAAACAATATTGCACCCACTATTATTTATTAGTAATAGCTAACTATTTATACCCTAAATTCCTTTCACAAAATAAATAAAATTCATGCAAATCATATGAATTTCTACAATATGCAACTCCAGGAGGATTATATGTCGTATGTGAAATTTAGGTTTTTATAGATTTTAAATTATCGTTTTCTGTGAACCGGCAGAAATAGATTCAACTGGTTAATCGAAATCAATGGTCAGCATGAGGTCGGTTTGGTAGCGGCAAGTGCATGGAAATCTATATGATGTCCCGTAAATTCTTTGACGAATAAAAAAGTGAAATTGAAGCATCATATGAATATGATATGGAAATGCAAGAGCAAGTGCATGGAAAATGTAAGGCATATATAGGAATGGGATGATTATATATATAGGGTGGGCCCGAATTGTTGCAATCATAGGCTTTATAAGATTCCCGCGTGTGCATGGCATGATGGTGTCTTCTTCCCAAGCTACTCCTTACATTAAGTAAAGATTGTGTTCGTTTCATGCATTTTTAATTTTTAATTTTCGTTTACATTGATGATAATGTCCACTTCATGATTTCTATTAGATTATCCATACATTTACCCTTTTAGTAAGTTAGTTCTAGTTTTTAGAAGACATGTATCTTTCATATAACCCACGATTTGTAAGCTTTCACATTGTATCTATCAGTATCACGAGACAAACTCGATTGAACAATTTTAAAGGTAACGTTGCATGCATTTAAATGAGTGAAATTGTGTATGGCTAAACAAACCCGTGAAAATAGTAGCAATAATATTTGAGAAAACACTATTTTTTGTAATCGAAGACGGATTTATAGGGTGGCTTGTATGGGGCTTGAGCATGACACTCACCGGGATTAATGAAAATAAATTATTATATCTAATATGATATTGATAAATGCATTTCTATATATTATACATTTAATTAGAAATATAATTTATATAACGTTTTCAATCCATGCAGAAGATAAGAACATAGAAACTTGTCTCTGTATTTTATATTAAAAATATAGAAGTTGTATAAAAGTGAGTAAATTGATAAAATAAATAAAATAAAATACGAATCTCAATGTTTTTTATTATGTGCAATTTAAAATAAAATAAAACTTACAATTTTTTTTGTACATTTTTTAACACTTAGATTTCCAAGAGGATGCAATTATTTTTCAGTCTTTTACTTTACTATTTACTTTCATCACTATCTTAAAAATTCAGAATCCAAATAATCAGCTTTAAATACTTTTATTCCGATCTTTGAATTTTAATATAAAAATACTGCGTGCTTATAAAAAAAAAATAATAATCAAATTTGGTTTCAGAATTTTATTCAGAATTGCATTATTTTTTGTAATATGGTTACATTTTTTAAAGGTTGACTCTTACTAAAAAAAATATGTCTCATTCTTTTTGCGATAACAAAATATTCATATAAGAACTTTCATAGTAATTTATATGTATATGCCCAGAAAGGGTAAGGAAAAGCTGTGGGAGGGAACATAGTGATTGGTTTCTAAGACAATTGATAGTTTAAGTGGTCTGAACCAGACAGTAATCATAGGTTTCACTTGACTTTACCAATTTAATGTTGCCTTTGATACAAACATACCACCCCAATCTCACTTTCAAAAGATACAGTCATTATATTTATCTATCAAGAAAATATATGCCTAATGTCTCCTCCATCTTTTTATTTTTTTCTATCTTCATTATTTTCTGACCAATTACCATGTAAATCTTTGAATATTCTCAAAGTAACAATATAAAATGAACCCTACTTAATAGGATTGATTTTATGATAACAATCTTATTTTTTCATAAGCAAGCAGGACTTTTTATTATAAACCCGAATATGCGAAATAAAAGTATAAAAAAAGTGCACCAATCCTAATCTAACCACGAAATAAGATTGGTCACCCAAGATGCGAAATCACAATATATATAAAACGAAAGAACTAGCAATACAAAAAACCAAAGAACGAGCTAACTGTGGCCCAAGACTGATGGCCGCCAACAATAGAAAGGAAGAGAAAGGCGTAACAAATGATACTCCCCACCATTGAAAAAATTGCGATCCAAACCTTTGAAGTCCATGCACAAAGTAGTAGCAGGTGAGAGCACGTATCTAACTCAACATTACATAAACGAAAAAGAGAATGAGATGTAGAAAATAAAATGCCCAGACAAGAAAAATTGAAAAATCATGAAATTTGGTTTCTTGAACGAATACCACAATCAGATACTAGGCGTTTTGGTCGACTTCGAGCACTCGAAGCCTTTCAATAACAGCCGTCTCTGACCCGACCACCCTTGCACCTGATAACAATCTTATGCACCTCTTGCAGTTGCATTATATGTGCCAAGACTCTAGTTTTGTTTTATTTTTTGTAATTTTGTAATTTTTTCGGAGCAATCAAATCAACTTTTAAGTTTGCAGTTGAATCAGATGGCAGACTCGATAGTGGCGATGGGCGGTTGACAGAACCCTCCATGTGGTCGTCGTAAACTTCAAGTGCAATCATGCATTGTCATGTTGTTCGTGCTCCTTAGGATGTGGGGAAGATTCAACTGTCTTCAACTTGATTATTTAGGCTGAAGATGAGGATTCCAGTGTCTTCGGCTTGACTATTCATGATGTTTTAGTCATTGCATGTGGATCAATTTAGTAGTGTTACTTTTTTTACGGGCTGGTCTGCGAACCATGCGGTCCACAAATTTGTTAAGACTTTGGTATCTTTGTCAATCTCATCTAAGTGAATTGGTCTTTAAGCCCATAGTTTTATTTCGTCTTTATTACCGTCTTATTTGAAATAATAAATTATTAATTTTTGCATTAAAGAGAAAATAAGACGAAACCTCATTAATTTTTTGCATCATAATAAAAAATATCATGAACACTTGAATGCTAAAAAATATTTAGAAAACAATGCATATAACTAGTATTAGTTTATACTGGTCCAAATTTTTTTATAATTATTATTGTTATTGGTTTATCATCTTTTTATTCGTTTATATTGTATACATTATTTCTCGTAATTTTGTATAATTATATTCGTGCACTTAAGTTTTTTGCAAGAGAAATCTGGCTAAGTCAAACATAAATGTCCACTATAACATAAGATGCCTTGAGCCATCAAAATTCCCTGAAGAATGAAGAAAAATCTATTAGATCCTTTCTCTGATTGCCTAATTTTGACTGTCATTCATCCTAAAAAAGAGACAATGAAACGAACCATTTCATTTCACGTTTTCTAAATTCAAGAAAAATAAAAATCTAAATAAAAAAGGACATTTAAATGTGCCATGAGCACAAGATCACGAATCAACGGTGGAGATTCATTTGGTTTGGTCTCAACTATTAGATCACATTCGACTTTAATTTATCTATATCTTGGAACCTTCCCAGTAATATTTGCATAACAAAATATTATAATAATAAAAAATAATTAAACAAACATAAAACACAGAAAACTAATTTTGAATTGAACAAATCTTAGGATGTGAACCTTCCACGACGTCGTTTGCTGCCAGCGACATCACTCTCGTTTTCATGCAACATTTTCTACTGTAGCTGTCTCTATATATAGACCCCTCCACGCTTTGTTATCCACACTCAAAAACCACCACCACCACCACCGGAACATGGCGGAGACATTTCCGATTCCGACGTACCTCATGGTGATATTCATAATCACCCGCTTGATGTCAGCCTTGTCCAAGTCCGAGCCTTGGCCTAACAACTTGATCCAACCCAAAAACCTCCTCGACAGGCTCCGCCTAGATCCCGACGCCATCCAATTCGCCTCCACCGACTACGGACACATGGTCAAAGAAGCTCCGGCGGCGGTTCTCTACCCGTCCTCCCTCCACGACATCGCCGCCCTGGTCAAGTCCTCCTACGCCTCCTCTCCACTCTCTTTCAC
>JAYMTA010003686.1:0-13808 GCA_036897625.1 Pelargonium cotyledonis | reverse complement strand
GGAGACGAGTGGCTGGTCGGAGCTTGACAGGACAGAGACGTGGTCGCCGGCGGCGATGGTGGAGAGAGACGTGCTCGCTGGAGGCCGTGCTCGTGCGTGACCGGAGATCGTTGTTCGACGACGCCAAATCTGACCGGAGACGTTCACCAAGCCATGGCCGGAGAAGATGAAAGCTTTTTTATGTTTGGCTAAGAATTTTGGCAGGGGTATTTTTGTTTTTTTGCATATTTCACATCCAAATAAAAATTTTGAAATCCAAGTTTGTTTAGTTAAGTGGTACTTGCTTTTATTTTAAGTACCCAAATTAAACGAGTGACAAGCACGTAGTACCTATGTGCTAGTTGTTCTAAAAAAAATACCATCTATATAGATTGAGACAAAGGGTTTATGCTTTTCAGAATTCTTTAAGATACCTTGTTCAAATCTCTCTAGATCTGATTGGAAGTGAGGAGCCCACGATTTGTGCAATTTTGTCCCTCTATATCCTCTAAATGTCTCATGAACACTGTTTCAATGTATGTATACATTATTTCTCTCATAAAAATTCTCTATAGAATTTTAAATCCCTATCAATTCACTTAATTAAGTCAAGTTTGGTTTTGAATATTTTTTTTAAATGGTCGAATTCAAACTCGAAATAAAACTTCATTCGAGCTAAGCCACTAGTCAAGTTAATCACTTAAATAAATTGGACTTGATTCGACTCGATATACTCGCCCTCTCATATTAACAAACTATCTTGTACAAAAATAAACCAAAATGATCTAAGGACAATTTTGGAATAAATTAGTTTTTTGTCTTTTGAATATGTTTACGTAAGTGAAATTTTAATACTTAATAACAAGTGCTTGGCGCCGCACATACCAAACACACCCGGTTAAAAATAGCAACATCATAAACGGGCCACAAAAATTCCAATCATGAGTTAAATTAGCAGTTTAGATTGCTCTTGTCCTTGAGTCATACGCCAATAAATTATACTTCAACAAAAGTAAATCATGCATTATACAAAATTTTGATTATAACATTAGCGTGCAATTAAAATCACGTGTTAATTTACTCATAGGCGTTAAATTGAAACAAAATTATGGGATTGCAATAATGTCTCAAGTGTCAATATTGTGTCAAGTTCTACCACATTGTTCTCATCACTCAAACTACATGGGCCAAAATTTTTCTCTGGCCGATACTTATGCCTTCATTTACACATATGTTGTCTTCACATAGAAAAGTGGTTTCTTATGTTGCATTGTCAGCCGACTTGACACGACACGATACTATTTTTTTTTTATAGATCGTATACATAATATACTAAGAATATGTTCAATAATAGTAAATGTAATCAATTATTTTAATTTCTTTGTTCATCGATTTCTATAGAAGAATGTCACAGATTCGAAACATGGAGACCGCCTTGTTGTATCGTAATTGAATTTGGACTTCACGACCTTCCTGTGTTGGTCGAAAACTTGCTTGAGTATGCAATCGTTGGTGACACTAAAGTCTTCTCTTATTAGCGTTTTGTTTAGCAATAAACAAATCATGCGTTTCACAAGATTGTTGGCTATCCGATCCTTTGTCCGAGTTTTCGGTTAAAAGATTCGTCTCCCAAAGAGTGGAGATGGAACACGTGGGGTAGTTCACTTAAATGGAAGTGTGCGGTGAAAGAGTGTTTTGGATCCTATGATTCCCTTTTTGTCGGTGGCTTTCTAATTACGCTTATGCCCTCGTACCAATTTACGGGTCCGCACTTTGCTCATTTAATCAAACAGTGTTAATTATGTTTTAATTTTGCAATTACGCTACCATACAGAAACTATATATGAACATATATATATATATAGTAGTTTGCATTAATTAGAAGAAAATTATTCAAAATTGAAAAACGATCAAATTTCACAGTCCACTTCCAGTGCTGTGGATCGTCCTCGCCAACTTGAGTCGCTGCACATTCTGGATAAAACCTCTGCATATCGAACCAACAACATATAATTTATAAACACAATATTAGAATTCGAACCATTGTACATAAAATCATATACTAGCTAGCAATTAATTAAGGTACAAACCTCCAGCTGGACACATCTTCAACAAGTAGCCAATCTCCATCGCTGTGTTGATAAACCAGTTTATACCCATTCATAGCATTGTTTCCACCTACACATTAATAAACAAACATATCAAACATTGATCACCATGTTTGATAATTGAAACACAAAATCAACTAAGAATATATATATATATATAGGAGCTTACAATACGTAAGGAACATCCTCGTCAATGTGTCCATGAGTGTCTGGTACGAGCTGTAGAGGCTCAAATCGACCTTCCTGGCAATACCCACTCCTTCCATCTTGACCTTCACGTACTTGGAGTTGCCTCCTCTCCCTCGCCGGCCGCCGTTGACGGCCTTCCTCCTCCACGACTTAACCGGCGGCCACCCGACCACCACCCCATGATCCTCTTCCTCATAATTAATCCCATTAGAGAAACAGAGAGAGTTCTGTGGAGGCGGAGGAGGAGGATCTTGGCCCGCCGTCGACCGAGGGACGGCGGCTCTGCTCGGCGCATCGTCACCGTCACAATCGAAACAACGTTTTCTGTTTCCGTAATTGGTGGGAATAAGAGCGAGACTGAGATGGAGCTCCATAGAATCCAAAGAGAAGCAAACAAATTAAGAAGATGAAATCAAGAAAGTGTGTGTTTGGGCGAGAGGATCTGTGGGTTTCTTGCAGATTAAGGTATTTAAATAGAGTGAAGTAGGAGATGGATTGAGTCAGAGAAATAAAATATTAATATTAAAAATAGGGTATGGGGTGTGGGGACCGAGGGACAAGGTGTTGGCAATACATAGAAATGTGTCCATCTCATTGCTACACTTTTGTCCGACCCTCTTGCCCCGCTATCTTCCATTTGTTTCCTCTTCCCATTTTAAACACTATTTATCAGTTTAATTAATTAATTATTATTATTATTATTTTCGATATGGTACCATGTCATATACTGTATGTATACACATGCAGCGATTACGTGGGGCTTATCTTAATTTCATTTGTATTAACATTATATTTATATTGAGTGTTTTTTTTCTTCTTTGTTGGAAAAATGTTGACAATTTAAGGTCCATAGTCATAGATTGTGATATGTGAACACGCCCACAGTTTATTCAACCACAGCTCCATATTTTCTTCAATTAATTAATAAAGTTCAACAAGTGGACTCTGCATAGTTAAATTAGGCTAATCATAAAATAAAGTTGGTTTTGTCTTCTGGTAGTTTTCCACATAAACTTGAAGATCAAAGATTTTCCTAAAAATTAAAGAGTTAAGAAACAAAACGCAACCAAACATCAAATATATATATTGTCAAGTCATGTCGTCCCCAGAGAAAATTATATATATATATATATTAACACAAGAATGTTATACAAATACATATATTAATCAGAAACATATGTTCCCTATTCCCTATGTGTCTATGTTCTTTGTTTTTGTTATGTTTTAGCAAATAAAAAAAAGGAGTAGACGACAAGTCCCAATACATTGTCTCACAATTAAGCTAAAAATGGAACAATTTAAACGAACCTGAAATCAACATTGCTCCCTCTAATCAAGCCATAAGTCAAGTCCCGTTACTGTCACTGATACATATAGATCGAAGAAGAGCACGAGCGTGTCACGTGACCCACCCCCAACAATTGGTGCATGGTGGATTGGTGGTGGGTGAGGCTGGACCAGCTGAACCAAGGGTGCCACCAGTAAGGTCCGAACAATCAATTTGGTGTCATGTCGATTAGAGTCAAGTGTAATGGTCCAAACCCTAATTAGAAGACAGTATCGTAGAGGGAGGACCATATGTATATATCATATAGTGGACCATGCATGGTGTTAATTTTGATTATTAAGTGGTCAAAATGTAGAGGATTGTGTGTATTTTAAATTGTAGGACCAGGTGGGTGTGGTGAAGAATTGCATGATGATCTCCACCACAAGCTAGCTAGTGCTTGTTTGGGAGATCGATACACTTATTATCTCTTAAAAAAAAATATGTCAGTTGACGTTATGCTAAAAATTGTTTGACTGTTGAAGTAACAAACACTTCTGTTCAGATGTTGGAGCTTTATCGGAGGTCTCGTAGAAGTTTTCACCACCGGAGGTTAGTGGCTCCTGCAGGGTGCAACTCTAGTACTGCAACTCATGAGAGAAACTGAGAAAGTGATTCACAATTCTGTCCATGATTTTGGAATAATATTCTATGACTAAAATAACTCAAACCCAAAATCATATTGTTATATATGGTTGAAATTTGTTTTGCTTTTGTTAACGGCATTGAAAAGATATACGTTGATTTAAGATTTAGATGTATGAATTTTAATTTATATAAACAAAAGACTATTATATTTTCACAGTTGATTTTCAGTCGATAGACCCATGTATGATCTAAGTTATATATCATCAAATAAATTTAGATACACATATTTTTACTCTATTTGATAGATCGTTCTAGTTCCACGGCCAACCTACGACCAGAAGATCGATCTAGACACATGAAATATTAATTAGAGTATGCATGATATTGTTGTCAAAGAGATATTGTACATGAATAAACATCTACTCAAACAAGCCCTTGGTATTGTTGTCAAAGAGATAGTGTAGATGAATAAACAAGTAAAAAGAATTGTAGGAGATGGGGAAAATGAAATTATATATTGGGTGCAATGTATTGAAGATAAAGTTTAGAATATATTAATAATACAATATATGCATGTAGAGGTCCACATTTGATGGTTCATTATATTATATGTAGCCATTAATTTCCAGCAAGATTATTAGTATTATTATTGGGACTTCACGTGTGCATGAAGCATGGCCTGCTGTGTTCTTACTCCTACATTCCAGCATCAATATATCACATATGTCTGCTTGGCTGCTTTATTATTTATTTCTTTTATACAGAAACAAATACAAAATGATACATATTACATATATATGGATCACTACACTCATGAAGTCATGATGCTTAGAAAAATGGTACATAATTTGAGCTATTTCGGATAGACTACAATGTGTACTTAAAAGACATGTTGCCGGTCTTTCTGATGAACCCGTCTATTTTGTGCATTTCTCAAATTTCTTTCGTTTGTGTGTTAAAGTGCGATGATATACTAGTTTAAGTCATGTTTTGAAGTGTTACCGGTCCTTTGGGATTGAGTCTTAATTCTTGTGAAGATGTAGTGCATCTCAAGAGAAAATTGATTAAATGCTTGTCTAGAAAATCACCTCATGCGTGATAATAAGAATTCTAAAAAAAACTTGCAACTTATTTTCAGTGAAAAATGCAGCTAAACACTCAATTCAATCCACTTTCTCTTAGCCATAGCTATTTGTGAATACTTCCGTCCCTTCAAAGATTCAATCATTTATTGGACCGAATCAAATCTCATGTTTCAATCCAAGATCCGAATTAAATCCAATGAGATTGATTGTCACCTCTAGAATACATATTGTTGTCAGCCGAAGAGGAAAGATGAGTAATTGGGTGGTTGCAAGTACTTCCCAAATCCCAACTCATTGTCGCAGAATCATACATCTTCCAGTTCTTGGCTGTAAGTACACACGTGGGGGTGTTGGATCCACTACAGGGACATTCTTGTCAATACCATTTATGAATCAGAGAAAAAGTGTCACCAAACAATCATTAAGAGCTTCTTTGTTTCGTCTTGCTCAACTCCGATAAACCACGGTAACTTTCGATAAGTAGATTATGAAAACTTTATGGAGCTGTAAATTTCAGAAAGATTGAATCTATTTCAATTCGTATTGTCACCTTTGCAATACAGAGTCGTAATCGTTAGCCCAAATAAATGACATAATGTATCTTTTAGATGTCAAATATGTACATTATTGTTAAGAAGATGAAGGAAAAGAGACCACTCTCCATAATATGTGGCTTTCGATTCAAAGATAGATCTGATATTATTATCTACGTAGTTACAGGAAGAGGCAAAATACTGTGTTTTCTGTATATATCTATGCATCTATAGAATAAACACGGGTAAATAAAATCTTCCTCAAAGGAAACTGTACTTACAATACTTCATCTTCAAGTTGAGAGTATAACAGAGCACTCTCAAGAGGCAAAGAAGGCGGTGTTCCTGGAGGGATGCTTGCAGCACCATTCTCGCCCGCACATATGCACAAAGCCTCTGCATCCCTGAGGATAGGGTCAAGGTCGATGCGACCACTCAGCTCATTGATGAACTTCAAAAGTGTGTCGAAGTCCATCTGCTTCCCCATGATCTTTTTCCGGTGCCGTTTCAAAATCGCAACGCATACATACAGGTGGAGATGCTCAGACAAATGATGTGTCCACAATACCTCCCACAAATACATTGTCTTCTCATATTCAAATTCCCTGAAGGGAAATGGCATATCAGAATATCCGATCGGACATGGATGTAGATAATAAGAAATCAGCATAGTGACACGTGTAAATCCTAAACACACTCAATTAAGGCTCATATAATACCAACTCAAAAATATGTCAAATTATAAAGGAATGTAACATCTTCAAACAAAATAAAAATGTGGCGCACACACACAAGTTAAGGCTCACTGTACTAGCAAGAAACAATTTTGTCCCAAGACTAACTCACATACATGTAAATAATCAGTCAACAAGAACATACAGTGCTAGAGATCTTACCTTTTAAATTGTATTAGAATCCAGCGGAAACAAAAGAAATAATTCAAGCAATCTTTCTGCTTGAAATAGTTGTGCAATGGGGTGTCCAACAACTCAACAAGCTAGCAATAGCAAATAAAATTTATATTAGCAAATAACTTTGTTACAACTATCCAGAGAAACAGATTGATTCAAGTGGAGCTATAATGTCAGAACTAAGCAGAAACGAAAAAGGGACAGAAGGCACCAGTGAAGTAATGATAATAAATTAATGAAATTCACAGCACATATCAAAATTCAATTTGAATGAGAAAAAGTTGTGGAGTGGGGCATTGAAATGTTACAGCAAAACAGACCATAATGAACAATTAGTGCACATAATATGAGTAAACCAGCATGGTTATACTCATTTGAGGACATCCTGCTACTATGTCGTAGACCTTATTCCAGTTGATAACTTAAAACAGAAGTTTTGATTCTTAAGAGAAGCCAATAACTAAGACAGCTTTCCTTGGCGAATTATAAAATGAGCACATTGAACCAAAATATAATGATTTACATCCAATAAAAAATTAAAGTTTCAACCTTGGATATGAACATGTGGACAAAAATGTGTCCCGTTACATTTTTGGTGATCCCAAACTCCCAAGGAGATGAGCAAAACACTAATTGACCGATGCGCTATGTAAGCTATCAGAACAAAGATCCAAGTGGGGTGTTGAACACCAAAACGACTATATTACCATGTCAAATAAAATCTAGAAGTTCAAATTGCAATTCAAGCTTTGAGATTCAATTACATTTGTACAGATTTGAACAGAATCAAATGAATACATAGATCTGAAAAGCCGAAAAAATATCACCACGGTTCATATTTAGTTATATAAATTATGAGACCATCTTGGACCTCTTGGTTTTATATAAAAATGTCCAATTTACAACGGACATTTTAATTCAAATAAGATTCAGATTTTCATCAAGACTCAACTTTAATATAGTTGTTTAATCTGTTGGAATCATAGCCATATACTGGTTCATAGAAGGGGGAGAATCCAATTACAAACCACAAACTAGCATCTGACATTGCTGGAGTAGAAAACAAGTTGACTTAAGAGGGAAGAGATTGACCTTTGTTAATGCAAAAAGCTGAGAGTGCATTCCACTCTGGTCGCGGTTAAAGTTTGGTCCAAGTCGTTCCAGCAGTCCAACAAAACACCAAAATGACTCTGCTTCGTCCCTCATTACATATAATATAGGGGACAAAAAATCGCTCATGCCCTGTAGACAAAAAATAAGTCCATTACACCACATAGGCAGAAAGCGGCAACCCATACTGCGTGTACACAAAGCAGAGATTGGAAAATGAAATCATTTTCTATACGCACCATTAAAGAAGAAACTTTTAGGGACCCTCATGCCAACAACATTAATCAGCAACGTGACCAAGCCTTGGAAGTTTATAAATTAAAACCATTTCTAAGGAGTATATGTAGTAAAAAAAAAAAACATGTGTGTATATATATCAAAGGTCCCACCAGAAAGTAAACCTCCTAAATTGGAAGAGATAGATGTGTGGCTACTTTCCTTGAGTTTACTTATTTGCCCTCCCTAAAACTAACTTGTAAGGAAATAATGGTATAATGAAACAATATGCCCTCTTCTTCCCTCCCACTTCATCCTCCCTTCCCAAAAACTCCCTTATCATGTAAGTTTTCAACTGTCAACTCCCAACAGTTTCTCTTCAATTACAGTTTCATCATGCATTCAAAACTTTACCACTTGCACCACATGCTGTGTTCTGAAGATCACAGGCATTGCAGTATGATCTTTTATTGAGACTGGAAGAGTGCCATGTGTTCTAATGACTTGCTACATTTAAATGATTGTTAATGGAAGTGAAGTCAATATTTTTAAATAAACCACTTCAACCAATATATGTAAAGACATGCGGTTTGAAAATATTCCAACAGAAACATCAACTGGATTGCTAATAACCTGGCAGTAACCAAGATCGAAGTTGTAAAATGAATAGGTCAACAGGATATCACGCAAAATAGTGACATTTGGATTGTCATCCCCATCGTAGAAAGAGAGCGATCTATCAGTCCTAACCTTAAGATAAAATGAAAAGGACAGATGTAAGCATCAAAAGTTATGCTTCTGTCAGAAATTTATCAAAATCAAATCTATTTTAGAAGTTCAAAATCAGTCCTGACAAATTTACGCATACCACATCTTTGTCAACAAGGCCTTTCCGCTCCCTGAACTTTGTAAATCTTTTTGCTTGTTGTGGGGAGATACTCTGCACAACAAAATACATACATAAACATGCATTGAGCCTCGGAGACAAGCCAACCCAGAATACAGAACTATGAGAAAATGAGTGAGAAACACTGCTGGACAGGTAACTTAAATTGAAAATAGGTATTATATACTTTGGCAGTACAATTCTTTTATCTGCAAAATATTCTTTGTAAGCAGATAACAAGAGCAAAAGTGAGCTCTGGGCCTGCAAATCAGTCACCAAATTACAAAGCCTACACAGCCACTATACCCCTCAGCAGAGATGAAACCACAAAACTATCCCCCCGATCAAGCTTCATTGGCCAACATTGAACTAAAAAGCATATCCAAAAACAAAAACAATTCCAAAACACAACCAACAGACATAGTACTTCCCGAATATTGTCAAACCCTTTGGCCTAAGAGGTACAAGCCCCAAACCTTCATAAGATTTAGAGCCACGAAACTAAGGGGAGAGGCCAACAAACACCACATTTTGTAAGGAGATCAGCCATGAAACTAACTTCATTCCAAATCCAGACCACCTGCACACCACAGATTTCCTTCCTTAATTCTTTAATCTGCTTAATTCATTCCTAATACATCCATGGTACTCGCAAAGACTTCTTAACCCCAGACACCACCACCTTCAAGTCACTTTCTAATACCAATTTACGACATCTTTCATCTTGTTCCAGGGCCTTCCAGATGGCCCTCGAGCCAGTATAATTCTTTCAGCAAGGATTTCCATATTTCTAGAAAAGCTAAAAGAGGCTGGGAGTCCTAGATAGGAAATATCTTTGATTAGTGAATTCACTATGGAGAATTGGGCATCTCTCAAGGTCCTCAAGACTCCATAGTAATGCCCTTTAATAAAATGAACAGTGCAAGAATGAATTCATCCACCTCCCACATCGTGCCCCATCCCAAAGCATAAATCAAATATACAAACAATAATAATAATGCCAGTAAATGGTTCACTGTGAAGCATACGATGGGGACAAAATGATATCAAGTATCAAAAGCAAAACAGCAGAGAACAGCCAATGAGAATGCCATACTTTGACCATATTTAGGATAAAGCAGATTTTTAAAAGAGAAAGGCGTGGTTAGTCAATAATGCATGAAGAATGACTAGATCATAACTAAAGAGAGACAATGTAAAGTAAACACTCTTCAGTGCCATGAATCCAAAGTGAAAACTACTAAAAAGATAACACAGTAAAAAGTATACCTTTCAAATCAAAGCAGCTGAAACTTAAATACTAAAACAAACAAAAGAACCCCACAAGCTCAATTCAGACGCGTAAACACAAAATATGATGTATGACAAACCTTCCACTGGAGTTTTACCGCCTCAAACTCTGATTTTTTTACGGCCTTCAAGTATTCCCTCTCCGCATATGTTGATTCATATGCTTGGTATCCCAATAATAATGGCCAAACCTATAGCCACAATAAAGACTTTTGATAAAGAAATGAATTTTATTTACAAAGGGGAATTGGCTCATCACCCAGCCTAGAGTCATAATAAAGAACTCAAAGAAGGAAATGGAGTATATATATAAGAGTATATTCGACTAGCACTTCTGTTACATCTGTCAACACCCTGGAGCTACATACTACAAAATACGAACCTCTTTCCGTAATTCATGCTCAACTCCCCCATAAAATATTCTCGTTCTTAAAGCCTCTGAATCAATAACTCTCCCTTCAGAATCCAAGAAAGTGGCCCACTGCAAAAACAACTAAACTTTAGGGGGAGCATTAATGCAATATAACCACATTCAAGCACATGCAGGAGCATCTTGTCAGATAAACCAATAAAAGATGTAACTATTCATCATTCAATGACAAAATAGCATCAATAGCTACTATATGAATCCACATCGATAGTTGTTTGCAATAGCAACATTTCAGGGAATTTATCTTCAAATTTTATGGCATAGCACCTACCTCTTCAGTTCCCAAGGGAGGTTGCCGCGGTTTTCCCCACACTAGACTCAGCTTATCAAACTGCCAATAAAAGAAAATAATAATATAATAATATCATAAAACGAGGTTTCGAAGAGACAGTTGCTGTATAACCATCATTTACACAAAATGATTCACAGTATTAGACCCTCATTGAACTCATCTCACCTAATTATTACATCAATAGCCACCTCCATAACTAGTATTTCAGTAAAAAGCTTTTAACGTGTCCTATATCAGGTTACTATCGAAGTAAGTTTTATTGTCCCACTACCATATAAACTCAAGTATACTGAAAATATCTCAAAATTTTACCTTTACGAATTTTTTGTAGCCCTTACTTTCATCTATTTGAAACCAAATTAAGATCAGTCTATCAAAATTCTTGAAAAAGGATACCATAATTGTAAAGTCAACCACCAAACACAGTGCGTAATTTTAGATCATGCACTTCTTTCTTCTTTCGTCATTATAATGTAGTAACTGTACTATGACGTTTCACTTAGCATATTTGTAGCAGTGATAATAATTGCACCTTAAAGCATTCCAAAAGATAACACTGAATTATCTGCACTATATAGCAAATTCAAGCAACAAAAAACATGATCAATTCCAACATAACATTATGTCATGCTGATAGCTCTCTGAATCAACTTCTAAATTGTAGAATTCACACAGACAAGTGTGAATGTCAATCTTTTTTGTGGTTAACTTGTATGACTCAGGAGCCACCGAGCACATAATATTGTTGTGACATGGTACGACCATCAATCAAACCCATTACTACCAGTACCAGCATCCATTCCATGCCAGACTCATGATTATCATGTTACATAGGATTTATATAGTTGTGTAGAACTCTGATAGATATCAACTGTCTAGAGTTGAGATTGAGTATTTGATTCTCCGGGCTAAGTTGATGAAAAGCATTGAAATTAACCCTTCTGCCTTCTGCCTTCTGGCATTCAACCAGCTGACATTTCCCACTCAAGTACATATAAACATGAATCATGCTCCAATTCATGGCAAGCTAAACGAATCAAGGATGATGCGTAGAACACACATCCTTAAGTATATAGCGCTAAGTGCAGGTCAGCAACTTAGCTACCGCAAAAGAAGGTTGAACTTCAGAAAACATTATCTATTGTATTCCATCATAATATTGTAGGATTACAGTTGCACCTTTCAAGAAGCTAACTGAACATCTGCCATCTTAATACTTCAATTGAGGGAAATATTTTAAAAAGAAGAAATCCGGAAATATTAGAACATAAACTCCTTTAATACCTCCTTACAATCAATAAGCTCAAAAGTTCCCACATTGGTGACAGCTTCCTCACCATCATTTTCTTTCCTACATGGAATTGTCTGTTTAAAAAGGATAGAGGTCTACATCAGACGGTCCGGGAAAAGATGTTTCAAATTTTCTAACTGCAGCAATGCAAGTATGTCAGTTTCAAATTCTCGACCATATTTCTTTTGTAAACAAATCAACTTTATCACCGCCTAAGATGCAGTCAGATCCTTCCTCCTAAAAGTTTCATATATAATTTGGTGACCAAGTTAAGCGCATCTTAAGCATCACATCCAACTTTTCGGTTCCATGATCCCATAGTTGACTTGTGCATTTTATACCTCACTGCAGCACATAAGGGGAGAGCACCACCCTAGTTCAAAAGGGCTGACAATGCATACAAATTTCTTTAACAAGGTATAAGCAGGCCTAGAGAAAAGTTCAAAAACATGTTACCACTCAGGTTATTACCGTCATAAGAGAGTTAATTTTCAACACACCACTCACAATGACAGTCAAAGCAACTAGCCATGGGAGATTTGTTTGAACTGGCATATGACAGGGTATGGACAATTATGTTAGATATTCCTTTTGATGCCCTGAGAATTAAGAAAAGGAGTATAAGATTACCTCTAGAGGATCTGGGGTAACAGGAACTTTATCTTGGTCATTTAATGCTTCCTGAGGATAGTCAATAGGAGACAGCTTAAAAGATCTCTCACCAACAACAAAGCCATCTCCATGATCTTCACGGAAGAGTTGGGAAGTTGTTTCTCTGGCAAATTTGGTAACTAGAGAAAATTTCTCTAATACATTGATGGAGAGATCTCGGGCAGGATCATTAACCTTTTGCCTAGCCCTCGAACTGTATTGAGGGATACAGGAACTTTCGTCTTGGACACCACCATCTGTGTTTTCCCAGTTTCCATTTAAAGAAGACTGGTCAGCTGGAAGGGATGCAGATTGGTCATGCGCTAACGAAACAGCCCTAGGCAGCTCCAAAGAAGATAAAGTTTTCTGTACAAAGCAATGGAAAAATTAATAGTAGAAAACAATAACATTTTCATTCCATAAATGTCTATCTTGTAAATTAATTTGTACCTGGAGAGGATTTTGAAAATCATTCACAACAAATACATTTGAATCGTCTGCCGACCTGCAAATATGCTAAAGATTAGGAAATTATCACCAAGTAAGGAAACATAAGGTCAAATTGGACTCTCTCTCTCTCTCTCTCTCTCTCTCTCTCTCTCTCTCACATTGGACTCTCTCTCTCTCTCAATTTTCTCTCTCTCTCTAATTGGACTCTCTCTCTAATTGGACTCTCTCTCTAATTGGACTCTCTCTCTAATTGGACTCTCTCTCTCTTGGACTCTCTCTCTCTTGGACTCTCTCTCTCTAATTGGACTCTCTCTAATTGGACTCTCTCTCTAATTGGACTCTCTCTCTCTTGGACTCTCTCTCTCATTGTCCTCTCTCTCTCTCAAATTGGACTCTCTCTCTAATTGGACTCTCTCTCTAATTGGACTCTCTCTCTCTTGGACTCTCTCTCTCTAATTGGACTCTCTCTCTA
>JAYMTA010003685.1:0-13812 GCA_036897625.1 Pelargonium cotyledonis | reverse complement strand
ACCATTTATAGATCTATTTATTGTGTATTACATATGGGTTCTCATATGAAATAATCAACTTTTGTGATGTCAGCCAATCCACTATACTGAAATCTTTTTGTGATGTTCTTAAGGGTGATGAAAAGAACTTCAAACTATAGGATTTATGTTCAGTTGAAACACTCAAAATTGGGCATAAATTTTGTTTAGGGATGTTATAGCAGTGAGTTTGAATTGTAGTTGTTATCAACACTTAATTCGGTTGTCTTTGGGAACACAGTTAATTTTTTATGGTAGCAAGTTAATGTTTTTGGGTCTGAACAATGGTCTAAGAGGATAAGAACAGAAGAAGATGATTTTTTTTATGGAATAGAAGAAGATGATTTGGGTTTTATTTTTTATCTTTGTTTTGTTTTTCAATTTTTTTTTGCTGACGTGACAAATTTATCCGAGGTGGCGATGGTGACGTGGCGAAGCCATGCGAGGTGGTGATGGTGACGTGGAGGTCAGTGATGATGTGTCAGTTGAGACCTGTAATAGCAGGTCAAGTGGACTAAAAAATAAAAATGTGTAAGTCCAAAAATTGTATAAAGGCAAAACCCTAAATATGAGTCAAATCTCAAATGAAAACAATTTCAAGGGGTGTACAAATATTTTATCCTTGTTTATAAAAGAAACGCCACTTCAAGCAAAATAAATATGCATGATTGAGAGATCAAATTGAAACGATATTGATAAGACGAAATTGGAACAAATTCCAATTCAAGAAGAAGATAAGGTTGGAACTGAGTCCATCACTTGCAATGCCATTATCAATTCCTGATCTGTTCCACATAAACCCAGAATAAAATAGTCATAAAACATGTATCAAACAATCCATGTACATTTAGAGATTCATTTGCCTCGTTGATCAACAATACTGACAAAAGTATACACAAGAGCAGCTTCAAAGAGAGCACAGCATCTATAATGTCTGAGTTACTCGGCTTCAAGTGCCGCAATTTCATACCTAATTTCTTCTAAATGTTCATTTATAGAAGTCACAGCATCCTGCACACCTCTAATGGCTTCCTTGAGAGCATTGTCGTACTCGGCCTCTGCCTCGGCCTCCTCAGTTCCGGCAGCTTCTGTTATCTCTTGGACGTGTACACACTCATGCTCCATTGGCTTCTTAAATTTGCAATTTGCGTGGCTGACTAAGCGTTCTGAGGGGCGACCAGCCTTCTTCAACACCTGAATTGTAGCAGTCTGTAATGGAAACATAGCTAATATTCAGAAAGCCGTGAAGCAAGTGCGAATCAGTAACATCAATTCAAACACAACTATAAATCAACATTTCTTTAAACGAATCAAAACAATTTCTGCTATGCAATGCCAAAGGAACGAAAAGGGTAACCAATTAGAGTCAAGGTCAATCTTTATCAATTGGCAGAAGGATCAAAAGCCATGCATTGCATATTTTCTTTTCAAATTAGCTTTTGCTGAAAATTCACAAAGCTATGTTCTTTCGTACACCATTTGATGAAATAAACTCTCAGGGTATCATCTTTATATTCAATGAGCTACATCCCCCGTTCTCAAAAAGCTATCTTTTCTGACCAACAAAATCTCAGTGAGCAATAAAGATTTCATAAAAACTGCCTATCACAAGTTTAGGACTATTCTTTATGAAGACTTTACAAAGTACCAGAGAAGAGTTGCATTTGCACCAGACATAAGTTAAAAATTATGTGCCCACTCTAATATACAGAAATATTACTTTGCAGAAACTTGTTCTGAATCTTCATAAGACCTTCCCAGAAACCTACGTTATGCCTCAACACAAGGTTTAGGTCCTAACATCAAACCATCCAGAGTAACATATTGCACTATGTACCCTCAGAGGTATCCAGATCCTAACCCAAATCGTTTAAACCATTTACCAACGTAAGAAGGGCCAGTCCCGGAAGTGGTTAAGACTAAAATGCATCGAAGCTTAAGCTATAACTGAACCTTGATCTTTAAATAATGAATATAACCTGACAGCTCATAGATGTAATGAAGATCATTGAAGGAAAGCACATTCATGGCATTTAATAGGATATAAAAAGCCTAAGAGAGTCGGCATGTAACAAGTAATTCAGAAATTAATACTAGGAAAAAACCTTTTGTTATCACATGTTTTCAGCAAGATGCAACAAACTGAACCAAATAACCAATTGATTAATTCCTACACAGAATATTATCAGCAAAAATCAGACTACACATGAACTAAAACTGTTGAGAAATTAAGACGGATATAACTCAGATCCTATGTTTCTTTCCTGTTTCCACACCACTCTTTAATGCACTCATTGGTATTATTTTGGAGAGCACTGGTATTATTCTGGATAGAGAAATGTACCAGTTGCAATTTCTGTTTTTCCTGTGTCTGAACAGCTCTAAGCAGGTGAGCCAAATCTACTCGGCTATAATCGGGATTCTGAAAGAGAGACTCCATTTCAAGAACCTGTATCAATGAAGAAGCACTTAATTGAAATAATGTTTGAAAGGAAGTGAGACAACAAATATAAAGATGCAAAGTAATGCTATGATGATGAACCGAACTTGTTTTGAGCAATCGTTGAACTCCACTGTGATCTCGCTACAAAGTTGCTGGTAAGCTAATTCCCCTCCCGAAATCAAATAGGCATCAAATCCCCTGCAAAGTAAACACGAGAATTAAGCATCTGAATCTAAATTTTAAATTGCTCTAGCAATAGCATAATAAACACTTCTACATTCAGTTATTCAACTTCTCAACACGTGGACACCTGGACAGTGTCCTCAATGTGATTGAAACACACGACCAATTTCAAAGAAGCATAACATCCTTTCCCATGCTTCCAGCATGAAAAAAAATTCCATATAGAGCACCTTTTTTTTTTTGTCCAAATAAACAGGAGTGAACCTTGTTTAAACACCCACAATCTGGATTAAGGTAGGATTTGATCCCAAGGCAAGAGATGAGCGGCAAGCCAGCTGGCTCATCACTATAGATTGTTTTCAAGGAAATAGTAACTATTTGAAAAAAAAAAATTGAAGCTGGTAATCCACAGGACACTGAAGCTTGTATAGTCAATTAATTTCTGAAAAAGAAAAAGAAATAAGCTCAAAAAAAAAAACACGAACCATCTCTCATAAACATCAACGATAACTGATGATGAAAATGAAGCAACAATGAAAATAAGCTTTCATAAGAACAAAAGAGAACCAATAATTAACATTAGCATCCATTTTAAGATGCAATAACTCACAGAGAGGAGCAAAATAGCGCACTGAATGATACAAGATTTATTGATGCCCATAATCGAAAATGAAAAACATAAATAAAAATTCGAACTAGGTTGTGTTAAAGTGGGGGTATTAAGTGCGTTGAAATCGCTAATCGGAGGAAATCGATGAACCCTTATTGATTTTTCTTATTCAGTGAAAAAGAGAGGGAAAAAGGAGCGTACTTTTTGAGCTTGGAATAAGCTTGAGCTCGACGCTGCTGAACGGAGAGAAATCGGCGAAGCAAGCAAAGGATTTTGGAAGGTGCGTTTTCTTCAAGATCCATTGCATCGTCCTCTGTGATGCTCACCTTCTTCCCAAAATCCTCCATTTCTCTTCTCCTTTCTTTGTCCTGAGTTTCTGTAAATCTGCGTTCCTTGTGTTCCCCGTAAAAATCAATAGAGTTTTTTTTTTTAAGGGGAAACTTCACATCACCCATATCACCTATTCACTAAAATGATACGAGTGCCTTAATTTTTTTTCAAATCAAATACATACTTATACTTACCCAATTATTATTCGTTATAACTTTGTCAATTTTCTTTACACAAAGACCAAAATACCTCTATCTTTTATAAACTCCAATTTTTTATTTGATTTGAGTTTTAAAACCAAAATCTATATTCTCTGATTAGATATGAGATTGAGAAACAGAGACCATGAGTCTCATGATGGCTTCGTGCTGTTACGGATTCCGCTGACTACCAGCGTTGCTTAACAATAAGGATTAGTGGCGGTGTTGGTCTTATAAATGCAGTGATTCCGGCGACGGGAAATCTGGGTTCGACAAGAGCTCTGAAGAGTTTTGTGCTTCGATTTGCGGCGGCTCTTAGTGGTGTTGAACAAAAACGATGGGTATTAGGTCTCATGAACGGCAGCGGTTCTAGCCATTTATTGGCTCTCACTTACCAGTTCGTCGGAGAAGATGATCCAGATGGACGTCTCGGCGATGAGCGGCGGTTCGTGTGCACATCGAACAATGGCTTTAGATTTGGTGATTTTTCAAGTTCTTTTATTTATCAAAATTAGAATAGAAATCCTACTTCCAACAACCCATACTTGTACTGAAACTAATATAATGGGGAAGAGGATTAAGGAGAAGGATATCCAGATTTATGTTCACAGTAAGCCCCTTATTTAATATAAATAATTTTAACTTTTACTTCTTCTCAATTTTATGAGGTTTTGGTTAGGTGATTTGGCACAGAGAGATTTTTTATTTCTAAATGTTCCTGAATTGATACTGATTTTATTAGGTTTTAGTTTAAATTTTGATTCTTTAAGATGAACATGAAGAACATAAAAAAAAGGTATGATGAGTATTTTAAAAAATTATTTGATCATGTGCCATGCACATGATATAAGAGATCGAATTTCTATTATAATTAAATGACATATTGTATTTTGAAAAGTTTAGATGTACATGTGATTTGAAAAAAAATTAAAGGAACTCATTTCATTTAAGTGAATAGTACGAGGCACTTGACATTACCCCTAATAATAATTCATTGGGAGTGCGAAAATGAGACACTAATGTGATGAAATGCATGTTCCTTGTCCCTTTAAAGTGTGAAACCACTGCACTGTATAGATGCTTAACCTGCAAAAAATTGTGCCATAAACTCTTTTCTTGCATGACAATGGCACGACATTGACAAGTTGGCCAGAGACAGACTCGTACAGAAACCCAGAATTCCTTCACAACATGCAAATATTTGGCAAAATTCACGCCAATCGCAATTCCACATTTTGACTGATCAGCAGCAACAGCAAAGAAGAGAGTGTTGTGGCCGAAGCAGAGTAGGATTCAGATATGGTTTTTGAAGGTCTTCTAAGGCCACTGATGGCATAGGAAAATCAAACCCCAAAAAAATCTCTGCTTTGTAGCTTCATTTCATACTCACATTGCTGTGTATTTCATACAAAGATTGATCCTTTGTGGCTTCTTTGTGAATTGGGAAAGGTAATGGAATATTGACTTTGTTGGGGTTTGGAATCTTATCATTACCCATTACCCAATTTCTGTTTTCATTTGCTATAACAAACAAAATAAATATTGCCTGCAATGTGTTTGTGTGAATGCCTGAGTGAGAACCGAGTATACTGTGTTTTTTCTGTGGTATTGTTTGTTACTTTGTTTTGCTATCTGATGTGTTCTCTCAAAAGGGTCATACTTTCTTATTTAATTAGGAGATGTAGCTATGATAATGATGAAATATGGTCTATGAACTATTGTGAAATTTCAGGTTGTGGCTCTTGTTCTTAGGGACTATGGACCTTCAATCTTATGATTTATTTTAGATACCTTTGATATAGCATTTATTTTACTGGAAAAGGTATCAGCAGTTCTAGGTGAAAGTTCCAGCATCAACCTTGTGCTATTGTTTATCCCAGTTGTTTATGATTAAATTTTCTGGCAGGTTTGACTTTACTTTCAATAGTGCACTCTGCTAAAAGAATGAACACCTACAATGTATTGGAGATTGCTCTCACTGAGGTACTAAATGCCATCCAACCCTTGCGGGAGGACTGGGTTAGACGATCTCAAATCGTGGAAGAGTTGCAAGCCCTTGTCAAGTCTTTGGAAATTTTAAGAGGTGATTTGTGCTGCATTTAAGTTGTTCTGCCTATTAGTTGAAACAACAAATGTTGGTTTGAGCTATAAATACACCTTCATGGATAAACTGTCAAGCATTATCTTCTGCCCCATGTTATTTTCAGGCTTCCTAACTTTTCATCCTATGTTATTTATGAACATATCATGAATCCTTGTTAATTACAAAATGGAG
The DNA here is from genome assembly GCA_036897625.1 of Pelargonium cotyledonis. Taxonomy (NCBI): domain Eukaryota; kingdom Viridiplantae; phylum Streptophyta; class Magnoliopsida; order Geraniales; family Geraniaceae; genus Pelargonium; species Pelargonium cotyledonis. The sequence goes on along the minus strand of JAYMTA010003685.1, from coordinate 7,753 downwards.
AATTGTCTGATAGTGTAAAAAACATATTTTCAACCATGCAAATTAATAACTATTGGTATACAAACAGGTGCAACTGTGGAGCCATTTGGATCATTTGTGTCTAATCTCTTTACACGATGGGGAGACTTGGATATTTCCATCGACTTGCCTTATAATTCATACATCCCATGTTCTGGAAAAAGGCACAAACAGACTTTGCTCGGAGAGTTACTAAAAGCTTTGAGACAGAGAGGTAATTTGCTGTTACTTTGATCTTTCTTTCTGTTATATTTTATCTGCTTATGATATCTACCATTTCATTACTTTTGAGTAGTGTTTGTAATACATAATCAATGTTTCTTTTGTTCTAAACACGTTGTACCCATACACCTGAATTCTCGTGGTACATAGAGTTATTGTTGGTAATTATGTTCTACAAAAAAACACTTAGGACTTCATATCCCACCGTTAACAAAACATATTTTTGAGTTCATTGTTAGCTTTTACAGTGTTCGGATTTTTTTACCTTAATTATGTTGATGATGGTTTCATGAGTTTGCTCTTTGCATTCTCAATGATATGTACCAGACTGTCATGTTGTTTCATACTTTCATTTCATGGAAACATTGCATTGCAGGCAGAGCACACAGGTTGCAACTTGTACCCAATTCAAGAGTTCCCATATTGAAGTTTGAGTGCAACCGTCAAGGCATCTCCTGTGATATATCTATTGATAATCTTCAGGGCCAAATGAAGTCCAAGTTATTATTTTGGCTCAGTAGAATAGATGGGCGCTTCCGTGACATGATTCTAATTGTATGCGCTACAGAAAGTGATTTTCTGATATTGGGATTTAGTATTCCCTTGTGATAGATTTCTTACATCTTGCTTGCTTGTGTAGGTCAAGGAATGGGCCAAAGCTCATATTATTAATAATCCAAAGATTGGGACTTTAGACTCATACTCTCTCTGTTTGTTAGTCATCTTCCATTTTCAGGTAATACTGTGTTTGTTTTAGCTATCATTTTATACAGTTACAATACTTAGGATGACACTTCTTTTGTGCTTTAGATGCTTCCAAGAATATAAGCTGTAGTGGTTGCAGCAGACAAGGTTTGCTGAAAGTAATCACAAAATCTGTATACTTCTTGTAAATGTCACACACACACACCATACAAATCAACATATTCAGTAATCTTCCCAGAATTGTATTATTTTGCGTGATAAAACTGATAATATGTGTTCTATCTTAGTTTGGGAAATCTCACATATTTGTTCTCTGTTCTAGATGCATGATGTGTATCTTATTCGTGTTGTTTCTTGTTTGTTTGGTTTAGTTCAGAATGGAAATGTCAGAAACTTGCTTTAAATCTCTTTACTGCTCTCTTGCAGACATGTGCTCCAGCAATTTTTCCTCCCCTCAAGGATATATATCCAGGAAATATTGTTGATGATCTCAAAGGTACTATTCATCTGACTGTGAATTTAGATGTACTGGTCATTCTTTCACTATATACATAAATCATAAGCAGATGGACAAGCCAAGTTGTGCCCTAACTCTTTCCTTGTTTCTGCAAAGTATAGGGATCCTTTCTCTCAAATGTTCTTTTATATACATGCAAAGTTTTTTGAAGATTAATTATAATGAGGCTTGAGCCTCAGTGTGATCTAGGAAAGGGATTCTGTGTTTGTGCGCGTGCATGCGTAATCAGTAAATCTTGTGTTTAACTCGGAAACATAGTGTGAGGATGGATTCGCTCTTGGCATGAGTCTGTACCATCTCTTGCCAGATTGTGCAACTTAGGCTAGATCCTAAGTTTGAATCTTTCCTGTCCAGAAAAGAAAAATGTGAATCCAAATACCAGAAACTAAACTATTACAAGGATTACTGATAGGACTTCATGTAGGTGTGAGGGCTGATGCTGAGAGACGAGTAGAGGAGACATGTATTGCTAACATAGCCAGGTTCATCTCTGACAAAAACCGAGTAGCAAACAAAAGCTCTTTGTCTGAGCTGTTCATTTCATTCCTTGCAAAGGTAATCATTTTTCCTTTGTAGCTTTGTGTACACCTAATATCTATGATCTGTATTAGATGATATTGTTGTTGGATTTGCTGTATTCTGTTTCAGTTCTCTGACTTAAATTTGAAGGCCTCAAAGCTCGGAGTTTGCACTCATATGGGACACTGGCAAGAGATCCAAAGCAATATGAGATGGTTGCCCAAAACTTATGCCCTGTTTGTAAGTGCCTCCCACCCTGTAATATCAAATCCAATTGGTATAGTTAAGTGCTACTCTTGAGGCAACTGATATTTTTATAACTGGCATTGCTGATGGATAATTAGATTGAGGATCCTTTTGAGCAACCAGCAAACACTGCAAGAGCTGTCAGTGATGCTGAACTGACAAGACTATCTGGAGCATTTGGAACAACCTATAGTACGCGTACCGCCACCTATTTGAACCGGTATTCTCTTCTGGCTACTCTTGTCAAGCCACAAACGTTTCAGTACATTACAAGAACACCGCTAAGGAGCCCAAGTTACAACCAGATGCGCGAGTTCAGCCATGCAAATGCAGCTACTCATCCACAACTAATACGGCCTGTGCACCTGTGGGTGCAACAAGAACCACGAAAGAACATAAGGCGAGCAAGGGACAATGAGGCAACATTACAAAGAACCATCCAACCAAATCAGAGCCAAAGCCAGCAAATCTGGAGGCGGAAAACAGATGCAGGAATGAAAACTGACGGATGAGAGGCACCAGCAGAGTTCTCGCAAACCATTTGCTCACTTGGTGATGAAATATGTAGTTAGGTGATCAAGAAATCAAATTTGGGTACAATGAGATGATAACTTTTTGGTGTTGCATTCAGTTTAAGTGCTTGTTTACAGAAAAATTGTCCAGACTTCCTAGAGATTACATGACAGACAAAAATAACAGCAAATTTCCATGATTATCAGAACTGTGAATGTTTGTGCAACTGAGTCTATAAAAGTCTTGGATGAACTAAATCCAACTCCCCATAAAGCAAATCAAGGCCAGAGAATTTTCTATTGTGTTCACAACAAAAAGATAAGTTGGGTATGAATCTCACAATTAATTCATGTCGAGTAATACACGTAACGAATAATTCAAATTTTAAAAAATGTGCCTGTACTAATCGTGTTTTACAATTAAGTTATGAAGAACAGAAAACTATTCACAACACAGTTGAAATATATCCTTTCGTTCAAAAAATTGAAACATATATTCTCCGATTCCACATCCGCACAGCATCTTCTCACCAGTGGAATAACTATTGTCTTGTTCATCTTTCCTTTACTGGACTTGACAGAATATTACAATCTGAATCAATACAATTAAAACCCATTGTTTCAAGCACGCAGGAGACGCTTTTCACATGTCAAGATCCTGTAACTTGCATGAGGACCCTCAGATGTGTCCCGCAGAGATGTTTGCCATCCCATGGCATTTGCAGTCTCTACAAGTTCGTCCATGACAGCAAGAGAGTCACGGATGTATACACGCCCGCCAGGTCTCAAGATGCGATCCATCTCAAGCATAATGGTGGAAATATTGCATCTGGTTTAAGGAAATAGAACAAGTAAGAAAGACACTTCATACATACCAACCTGCACCGACTATCTACTGTAGTTCACACTATTCCAAGACCGAAACTTTCCTTCTGTGAAAAAAGTTGGACAAGTAACACGTACCTTTTTCTTTCAACGGAGAAGAGGGTAGCTGCATGTAAGAAGTCATAGGTTCTTGGGTATGTATCAAATGGCTCACACCTGATGAACATCAGGTAACTCAATTATGTACACAAACCAAGTTCAACCAACATCTATGCCTTAAGAAAAATTCATTGCAGCATTATGTATATGATAATGAACAACTTTAGAAATGATCAAAAGATTAAAATGCATTGTTATCCCAAAATATATGAGCACTCATAAGACCCACCAACAAATTGAATATGGCTAACTAGAAAAGGTTGTGAACGGTACCAGTCATGCATAACTCCTATTAGGCCGCGGTCATATATAACAGGTAGTGTGTTGGGCCCGCTAACAGGAACTACATTCATAACCCAAGAATCTAGTTGTTGATCAATTAATGCTGCTGCAAATCTGCCAAAACCACACATTAATAAACCATTAAGAATTAGCATTTGAAACAAATGTCATTATATAAAAACTTAAGACGAGGTTAAAACTTAATACCCTCCAAAGCCAGCTTTCATGTCCATTACATTTCTTAATCTCATCTGCTTCCAGTGCAAAGCACGTACATAGCTTGCAATTATTTCGGACCAGTATTTTGATTCAGCCTTGAAGAGCTCTTTTCTAGAAATGTAAGCATCAAGTTGAATGCTCTGGAGCCTATCAGGTGGAGTGTACAAACGTGCAGGCCACATCGTCACATTTGCTCCATATCCATTCTCAGGAAGCCGACTGATGCATGCCTTCAGATCAACATACCTAAAATAATAACAATAATATGGTTACATTCTGAAACAAGTTAGCTAGATACAGATTCGTTAAGAGTTCTGACAAAAAAATGTTTGATGCATTTGAGCCCCTAGGGCCTAGGCTATTACAACACTTCCAGATGTAGTATGTTGATCTATTTCTGCACATAAAATCCTAACAGAAGCTTGCATGGTTAAGTGAACTTATGCCAGAATCGCAACGGGTATGGCCTGCTACTGAGTTTAAAAGTTAAATATTAAGCACTCAGGCAGGCTGAATATGTTGAAATTGAACAAGAAATGAAGGCTGGATTTAAAATTTGATCAGCTAAAGAAACAGCTGACACTTCCTGAACAACTGATACTAGAATACGATTGGTATATTACAGAAAATCTGTCTTCATCTATCAGTGCACATAAGTGGTACTAAATATAAATAATGAGAAGTTGAAGTTGGAAATATAACGCCACGCCATTATTATCAGCGTGACAAAGTACAGAACCTAGATGATATATTCTTCAATGCCAAGCGTCATGCTATATAAACCTTAAAAAAACACCTCATAATCTTCTTTACACTGGTATAAATGGGCAAGGGTAAAGCATCAAATAAGAGCCATAAATACATTAAAGTCATTTATCATGGTTTGATTGCATTAGTTTTTTCAATACCAGAAAGTCAAAGAAACAGGACAGCTGACATACCAAACATTGTCTGGGTTATCATCCAGATCACATAGTGGAGGTTTGGTTCCTGCCTCCCGATTCAGATAACAACTATTGTTAACGGGTTTCTGCCATATTGCAATATAACCCTCCTTCTTGACAAGCTCCCAGCAAAGACGAGTAGTAAGGTTTACCATCTCTGGAAAAGCAAAGGACAAAACACCATTATGGACAATGTACAGATGAGTTATTGTCTAAAGCTAATTTCTTCCACTGATTTTTAACTCTATTTAACCATATATCAATCTATCTAATCGAACTAATAACTATAACTCTGTCAAGGAGAAGGTATAAGTTCAATCAAAATTGAGCAAGCAACATGGTGTGTGCAGGATGCACGTATGTATCATCTCAGAGTTAATAGGAAAAAATAAAATCAGGAACAAAGATTGCCCAACTTTGAAATTCTACTGCAACTCAAATCACTGTGACTTATGCCCTAATAAAAGAGTTGTCAATAATTTCAACTTCAATGAGAGCTTCTTTTGAGCAGTACCTTCCCATTGTTCCTCCAAGGCTTCTTCATGCTTATAAACAGGTTGTGCTGCCCAAGCGAAGTATCCTCCAGCCCGAAGCATTCTATTGACCTCAAGCAACAAAATCCCATCTGCATTTCAGATAAAGGAAGGGCACAATCAGGAGATAGAAATTGACTTCACTTCGTAAGATGGAACTTGAATTTTTTTGGGAACAAACTACTTTCAGAAGCTACAGGACAAGCAGACCCTTTCTACTAGCATCTACAACAGACACTGAGCATGAAAAATATAGCAAGAAATTTTTCAGACGGCCATGAGCAAGTGCCAGTTACTTTCTAAAGCAACATAAAAGCCATATAGCATTTATAGCACAGCTTAGACTAGCAAAAGCTACAGAATATATCCATTCTCATTTTTAGAGGAGAGGGAGAGAAAAGAGTTTCCTGCAAGAGTTAACCATTGCATGGAATAACTAAATCTACAAGTTTCTTCATTGTTAAACATGTAGTATAGCAGAAGGGTATTATTTAAAGCATATATTATTATACTTAATCGGTTCCACTTCCAGAAAAGAAAAGCCATAGAGAAATACTACTTAGAAAGGTCAGTGAAGACTAGTGAAGAAAAGGCTTACCATCACGAGTCCAGTTGATTCTACATCTCGAACAATGTATCAAATCAAAAGCTTGACTTGGATACAACAAACGGCGTGTTGCAAATGCTGCAACCATTGCAGGTACACCACGCTCAAGAGCAAATTGAATTTGGTTCTCATGAACATCTTTGGGAGCTACGGACATTGTTGTGACATTCCGCGAGAGTAAATATGCACCAAAACTTGCCACACCACATCCAACATCCAAAGCAACTCGCGTGTGTTGACCAAATTTAATGTCAGGGATCATCTAAACATACAAGATGAGAAAAAACTTGAGCATTAAGCAAAGAAGGTACATACACCCAATTGCTTCCCTTCATGCTTGGTCTAAAATTTTAAACCTTAAAATATACTAACCTGAGAAATCTGATCCAAGTATTGGTCTGCCCCATGTATAAACTGTGTGCCACCTCCTGGAAACTTAAACTTATCATTCTCCCTTGAAATCCAGTTTTGACCTCCTTTATCATCAACTAGACGGCTATGAGGAACATTGCTGAACCATACCTATAATGAAGTGATATTATGCTATTTATAATAAATGCATTAAGACAATCAGGTCAATTAATCAAATCTGGCATATATTTATCATCAAATGGCAGAGACTTCAAATAAATTTGCAGACACCATTTGATAATTTGAATGAACAACAAACAGATTAGATTCCACTTGCGTGTCCTTAAAAAAGATCACAATTTTCCCTGTTGATTAAGAGTTTAGTGACACTACATCAGTTTGCTTGCAGGAGAAGCATCACAAACCAAATTAAACATAAAATCCTAATGCATTTTCTGAAATCATAATTTTAGCAATGTACATGATTGTAAAAGCAGCAACAATACCTCATCTCGACTTTTAGGCCACGGGATCGGAGTTTTGTACTCCTTAGGAGATGGAACCAAGCAATTCATTTCCCGACCCTTCTCCGGGCAATGCCGCTCAAACTTCTCCCCCTTCTCCGTCGAATTCAGCCTCCGAATCGCCTCCACATTATCCAAACACGGTATATACTCCCTCATACTCTCCGGGCAACGCTCGTACTTTTTCACCTTCACCCTCACAGACCCATCACTCCCTCCATCCCCAACCTCTGTCTCCACCGTGCTCCCGTTCCCCCAATTCTCCTCCCCACCGGAGTCGAACTCGCCAACCTCGAAATTGTCCGCCATTGTGCCATTCTCGTCCACGATCCCAAACTTCTTCGGGGCGGGAGGAGGAGGCGGCGGCACCGGCGCTGGGGTTAGGGTTTGGTCGGAGAGGGGTTGGGCCTCGTTCTGAGAAATCAAAGAGGTCACATTAAAAGACTTATTGAGGTTGGGAGAGAGCGACACCGAGGCGGTCTGGCCGGAGCTGTTGAAGAATATGAGCTGCTGGTAACCGTCCGACCAGTGCTTGCCCAAGTAGAAGAAGGCGACGGCGACGCAGAGGAG
>JAYMTA010003684.1:0-13812 GCA_036897625.1 Pelargonium cotyledonis | reverse complement strand
CCTGCGGATGCAGCGCTCATGATGCAATTGGGATGCGACGGAGCGTTCTTGGCATCGGATATCTTCAATTGCTCCGACCCTTACAAGCGAATCCGCGGCATTGTTCAGGCTGTGAGGCACTACAATGATCCTCATGTATTGGTGCAGACTAGCTGTGGATTGTCTGATGCAATGGCTGATCTGAATCTCAACGAGGACAGGATCGAACAGTGATAGCTCCTTGTTCATGTAATGTACTTTCTTGCCTATTGTTAGAGTCTGTTTTGTTTTTTGTTTTTTGTTTCTAGGTTACTATAGAGGGTATACTTCGTCTCTCATGATGTTGTGAGGATCTTGTTGGATGCATTTGATCCAAAGTTGGTATCCGTTGCATTTTGTTGTGTTGAAATACAGCGATGAATGAAATAAAATGGCTTAGCAGTTTTGAAATCTTGTCGGATTTATGTGCATTACCTTATTTAGTATAGCTGTGTGGAATACAGTAATGAAGTAGTTTAGTATAGCTGTGTGGAATACAGTAATGAAGTAGTGTGGATTGGCTGTGATGAAATCTCTTCAGTTGTGGATGCATATGGAGTAACTTATTAGATTGTAGGAGGCAGCTAATTTAAGGAACTGTCTGCAATCTTGGTAGCGATTAACATCTAAGAACTAACTCTTTTGGTATTGATGCGAATTTATACATGTTTCCTTTCCTGCAACTGTGGTTCATGAATTTAGGCTTTATGGATATTAGCCTGAGGTTTGTACTTTTGTAAATGTACCAATTTCCTAAAGCTACACCGTTGTGTGAAATAGGGACATATACAAAGATAGAGGAATCAAATGTACCAATTTCCTATAACAATGACAGCTTTCTGAATGGTGTTAAGTGTAAAGGGTTGGCTTTTGTTTTAAGATGATACTTGTGGATGTATTTTTCTCAGCCTAAAATGCAAGCAATGTGTTTACTTGCCTGGGTTGCAGTTAGGACTGTGGTGTGGTTTTGTTGTCTATGACAATGCAGCTGCTAGATAGAACAACTTCTCTTAGCCGTATTTTGAATCCTGCAATATTTACTAGTCCACGTGCACCTACATCTCAGTGAACTCATATTCGTGTCCGACTGACAAATGATTGGGGATATTGCTTGAACAAAGAGAACTTACTATACAATCTACTAACCTTGATCCAATCTTCTCAAGTCTCCAATACAAATTATACGTCCCAATCCTTTTCGGTTTTTCTTATTTTTTCCTCTAACATTCAATTTGGACAGGTTTATGTAACTTGGCAATGACCAACAGCAGAATTTTTTTAGAGTAAAAGAGTTCTTCCCTTATCAATTCCATGAGAAACCATATTTTCATTGAAATGGTATTTAGCCCAGCCAGAGGTACTCCAAGGAGTCATTATTGTATGATAACATAACAGTAACATGATGAATGCTTCTCTCATCAAAGAAATCCAAGGGGCTTGGGAAATTGTTCATGCTGCTTGGCACTAGAATGATCCTCATTGGTTTTGGTGACTTTTGTAGAGAAGAAGGTGGAACAGATTGCAAGGTAAATATCTAATGGCACACCCCTGTTTCTTACATCTGGTTAATGAGTTATTGGTTTTCATGGGAGTTCTTTGTCTTGCCTGTCCAGTCATAATTATCTTATGAATCTAATCCAATTCATGGATTCTCATTTTCTTAATAATGCAGAACTTCTGTCTACATAAATTGTTTTATATCTTACAGAGTAATATTTCTGGTTAGATAAATAGTAAATAAATGGGAGCACATTCTGAGGCTTCAAAGCACAATCAGAGCGAGTTGCCGGCTTGTCTTATTCCATATTGAACTAATGAGGACAGTGATCAAATAGCCACAAAACAGATAAGGGCTTTATGGATAAATTAAAGACAACAAGGTATTGTGGGTATACTTTACAATATTTTGTTGTTAGTTTCACTCGAGTTTCAAGTATATATATTCAGATTAAACCCACAATGAAGTTTTGTTGATACAACTGTTAAATGTTTTATGGTCAGACCTTAGGACGCTTTGAGAATTGCTCCCAGTAAGATACAAAATATCAACCTCATTATGCTTAGTACTCAAGACTCATTCTTTATTAAACAGGAAGGTACAGTGTAACAACCGACGATGCTAAAAAGGAATACAAGATGATACAATCTCACTGACCTGCAAGTTGCTGGTTTGCCCATGGCAAGCAAGAGAGGACTCGCCATTGTTCCCATTATATTCATCTGTAGAGTCTTGTCCATGGAGCTGTCTTGTGCAGAGAATAGTCTCCGCCAACCGAGTGAAAAGGATGACGTGATCTCATGTCGGATGGACCTGGAACATCATTTTGAGAAAAAGCAAGGCTTCATAAATGTGACTATTCATCAGCCTCAGTTTAACATAAATGAAAGCCTGGGTCCCGATGATTGTCCTCGCAGATGCTGGGAATCTTGTTCCTGTATTGCATATGGGGCTATCCATGAAAATGGAACTGGGTGCATAATGTATGAGGGAAAGCTGGAAATTACAGAAACTTTTTTACTTAATCAATATATCTATGTGCTTAATGTGACCCCGAGTTATGGTATGTATCCTCTCTCTCAAACTCGTTAGATTATGTATAGGCACTTTATATATGTGGATACATCATACAAGACACAGAATTCTTGTTTGTTTAGGAATTTTGTGATACCAGAGTACACGGCGCAGAAGAATATTATAACCTCAGTACAATAACATGCAGATGGATCTGATGGAGGTACAGGAAAAACGATCAGACAGACAGGTCCACTTACCAATAATCCAAATAGAATTGCAAAGAAACGGTTCTTGATGTGGCTTCTATTAGCTGCCCCTCCTGCATTAGCAATGTGTGTTGTATCTGTTATGTGTTATTCAAGGACCAAAAGAGCCAAAATTTCTCGAGGACTTGAGTTGAAAGGTATATTGTCTATTCGGACCTCTTTAAATGCATTAGTTACTCAAACTGGATTTCTTCTATCCTTATGTTGCAGGAAAGGAATTGGGCAAAGGAAAGTTTTTTACTTCAGAAAGTCAAATAAGACCTTCTTACACTGGCTCACCTAAGCTTGAGAAAAGCAAGAAACTGGGTAGTGAAATGCAAATATTCAGCATCAGAACCATATGGACTGCTACCAATCAATTTTCATCTGCAAATAAGCTTGGTGAGGGTGGGTTTGGACCAGTCTACAAGGTAAACTTTTGAAGATGAGTTAACTGATTAAGGAGCTTCATAAATCACAGTATCAAACTGAGAATTTTTTATCCAGGGTTATCTACCTGATGGAAAAGAAATAGCTGTCAAAAGACTTTCTTCATGTTCTAGTCAAGGAATAGCGGAATTTAAGAATGAGATTAGGCTTGTTGCACAACTCCAGCATACAAATCTTGTCAGGCTTTTGGGTTGCTGCATCGGCAGAGGTGAAAAGATATTGGTATATGAGTTTCTGCCTCACAAGAGCTTGGATTCTTTTCTCTTCGGTTTGTAAATCTTCAACCTCGTTCTTTCTATTTTTCATATCATTGTTCATATATTTCAATCGAATTGCGGGTCTATAATAGCTTGAAACATTAAAGCAGATCCAATCAAGAAAAGGCTGTTGGACTGGCAGAAGCGTTTTGACATAATTGAAGGAATTGCTCAGGGACTTCTTTATCTACATAAGTATTCTAGACTGAAAGTGATCCACAGAGATTTGAAAACAAGCAATATTCTACTTGACGGTGAACTGAACCCTAGAATATCAGATTTTGGCTTGGCTAGAATCTTTGATAAAAACATAACTGAAGGAAACACGAATAGAGTCGCTGGAACATAGTAAGTAAAGATTTCCACATACATATCTGCTGTGGTATAATTTTATGCATGTAAGTGTAACTACCTGAGTGAATATACAGTGGTTATATGTCTCCAGAGTATGCAATGGAGGGACTTTACTCAGAAAAATCTGATGTCTTTAGCTTTGGGGTCATAATCCTTGAGATTATGAGTGGCAAAAAAACTACTAGTTTGTCTGGGACAGATCGTTCTCTAAACCTTATAGGACATGTATGTTATCAGGCAAATTAATTGCCTAATCCTTATGCTCTATGTTTTTTATTTGGCCAAGATTTGAAATTTACCAACAGTGCATCTATTTCTGCTTTAGGCATGGGATCTGTGGAGAGAAGGTAAAAGCTTGGAGCTGATTGATCGAACCATAGGTGAGACCTGTGGCAGAGAGGAACTTCTAAGATACATTCATGTTGGTCTCCTTTGTGTAGAAGTAAGTGTGGCTGAAAGACCTACAATGTCAGATGTCATTTATATGCTTACAAATAGTGCTATGGTCATTCCTGTTCCAAAACAACCAGCATTTTATAACTGGAGAAGCAACAGCGATGTAATTTTGCATCAGCACAAGGTCAAGGACTGCTCACTGAACTTTGCTTCAATGTCCCCCATCCAAGGCAGATAAGCATGTATGTTGAATTCTTGAATAGATAAAAAGAACAAAAGGATTAAGTGATTAACTATCATGTACACAAGTAATTTGCTAATTCCTCAGCTTTCATGACAGTTGTACTTAGCTCTCCTTTTCTATTTTTTTATGATGAATCTAATTTCACCTTTTAATATTCATAGTGTTAAAGAAAACTAATTGAAATCGACTGTTTTGTTTCTTGCATAGCATACTCAAAGTTTATCCTTATGGTTGATTACACTGTGTTATGCATGCCATAGATGACAACTTAGTACATTGTGCAAGTTATGTAATGGATTGGTCAGTTGTTCCCACTTTCTGCAGTATCAATATGACCCAAATGCTTACAGTCTAAATGTCATGTTTTATTGCAAATCTGTCATTCTCTTCTTTAGTTCATTTCCTAATTATCAGGTTGGTTTCTTCATCAATTACATTGCTGTGATAATGAATGGTACATGATTCTTGACTTGACTAAATAATTATCCAAGAGATGTATCAACATCTACCAGCTTTAATCTGGAGATGATGTACCAATATTCAGGTTAAACAGCACATGGACTGTCATAAGCTTGATTGGAGTGGGTTTAACCTTGTCAACAAGGTAATCTTTCTACTATTGCGAACTGAGGAGCTTCTGAAATTGCAGAAATCCAGCATACAAGTCTTCATACCTGGTGTGGAACACTTAAATCTATATCTCTGCTCAGTGCTCGCTTGGAAAGAGATAATTTGCTCATTCCTCCGCTCTGTATACACAGTCCAGTAATGGCTAACAATGATACTTAATCTTTCTCATTGAGAATCTGTATGTTGTCTCTGCTTGACAAATATTACATGCCTACAGATTTGTTATTATTTTACTCCTGCTAGTGCGTAGTACCCCGGAAGAAAAGAGAAGTAGCGCTTAGTGTAAGTGTGTAACATAAAATGCTACTTTCCATACCCGAGAAAGGTTGATGAAACTTGCCTATTGTTTTCGAGAGCTCATGCTAATGTTCATTAAGAGTTTGAGCTACTTTCAGCCTCAGACTATGAAGCACTAAAATGATCCTCCTTTGCTGCAGTGGCTAGGTGTGGTTTAGATTATGCCTTCGCAGAGAAGAGCTGGAGCTATTGTTCAGACTATCAGGCACTACAATTTGGCTTTGTTGTTGGTGATATCAAATGACAAACCTATTACCTGCTAAAATGTCAGGTGTATTTGGTCTCTCCTGTTTTCATCTTCATAGAATCCAGCTATTGCAGTTTCTTAAAATTACCGAAAAGCAGCGAATATAATTTGATTCGTTTCTTGCATGGCAATATTCTAATACGACATGAAGTGAAAAAGGAGCACATTCCAAGGTTTAGAAAAAATACCTATCCCATTGTCTTGGTTATTTGTTTTAAAGTTGGGGTGTACAAGGGGACATCTATGCTGTATCTCGTCTTATATATGCTGTGTTGAGCAGTGAGTGTAGTCTCAGATAAGTTCCATGCTCCAATGATCTTGACAAGAATTGTTGGCGTACCGTACTATAGTTGTTGTTCATTGCACTCTAAGTAGATTGTTATTTTGAATCTTAAAACACTTGTTTATTTCACACTTGTTTTTTAAGAGTATCTCAGTAGAAACAAAACTGTCAACATCTCTATGCTTTGAACTTATCCCTTTTTTTGTTTGTTTGAACCTATTATAAGATTTCATGATTTTACAATTCATACCATTTTTGTTTGCTGTTCTCAATGGCAAGCAAGAGAGGAGCTGGTATTGTTCTCTCTATGATTCTCACCTACAATGTCTTGTGCACAACTGTGTCCAGTGCAGATGATTCTGTGTCATGTATAATCGAAAGTAAGAGTTTTGTGAACAAGAAAGGTTACATAAATAGCACTGATATACAGTTTCGTGTTAGCATGAATAAAAGCTTGGGCATCCATTACTGTCATGACAGTTGCCATGAATCTTGTTTATGCATTGCATACCAGCCTATCAGTATTGAAAACAGACATTACTTGTGTGCATTTTACTGGGGAATACTGGATTTCATAGAGGATTCTTCTTCCATGTCAGACATTTATATGCTTCACATGAATGGTAAGACAGGTAGTCTCTCTCTCTGATAAACATTTAAAATTACAAGCAAGAACTTTATAACTGCTTGTCTGATTCTGTATGAAATTTATATGATTACGTTCTATCTGATATATCATTTAGATTCTCAGTTTTAAATTGTATCTAAAAGTGCAATTTTGTTCATAGATCAACCTCATGCACCTGCATCAAGCTCATCACCAGGCATAGCACATATGCCGGCGGGTCCATCCCCAATGAACACACAAGGAAGACATACAAAGAAAAGATGTTTGATATGGCATCTTGTAGCTGCTGCATTTGCAGTAGCAATAGGTCTAGTAGCTGTAAGCTGTTATTTGAGGAGAAAGGAAGCGAAAAGCTCTGGAATACATGCGTTAAAAGGTATTTGGCCCATCGGATATACCTCTATCAAATGCACGAGTAACTATAATCTGATTTCACACAACCTCATATTGCAGATGAGAAATTGGACACGGGAAACTTGATGATTACTACAGAAACTGAAATGAGATCTTCCAACACTCTTAGTGACACCCATAAGCTTGACAAATCCAATAAACTGGGGGATGAAATGCAAATGTTCAGCTTCAGAAGCATAAGTGCTGCTACCAATCATTTCTCATCTGTAAACAAGCTTGGTGAGGGCGGGTTTGGACCTGTCTACAAGGTAACATCTTACAGATTTGTGGACAAATAAGGAGCTTCATATATAAATCACACTGGTGATTTGAGAAATTGCTAATTTTCAGGGTAATCTGGTTGATGGACAAGAAATAGCTGTGAAAAGACTTTCTACAAGCTCAAGTCAAGGAATGATGGAATTTAAGAATGAGATGAAGCTTATCACACAACTCCAGCATACAAATCTTGTTAGGCTTTTGGGTTGCTGCAATGAAGGAGGTGAAAAGATGTTAGTATACGAGTTTTTGCCCCACAAGAGCTTGGACTTTTTTCTCTTCGGTTCGTAACACGTCAACCTCTATCTTTCTGCTATATTTCTCCATTTCTTCAGACTTAATGTACTTAAAGCCCAATTTCAAGGTCTATGATAGCATAAAACTTTGAAACAGATTCTACCAAGAAAAAGCTATTGGACTGGAGGAAGCGTCTTGAGATCATCGAAGGAATCGCCCAGGGACTTCTTTACCTGCATAAATACTCTAGACTGAAAGTGATCCATAGGGATTTGAAAACAAGCAATATTTTACTTGACAGTAAATTGAACCCCAAAATATCAGATTTTGGCTTAGCCAGAATCTTTGAGCAGAACCAATCAGAAGCAAAGACAGACAAAGTTGTTGGCACATAGTAAGCCAACATTTCTATACTCACATCTGTTGTTTTTATGGAGTTTCTTTGTGAATTACTAATCTGATGTTGAATGCACAGTGGTTATATGGCTCCAGAGTATGCAACTGAAGGATTCTACTCAGAAAAATCAGATGTATTTAGCTTTGGGATCATAATCTTAGAGATAATGAGTGGCAAGAAAACTACCAGTTTGTCCGGAATTGACAGTTCCCTAAACATTATAGGATACGTATGTTATCTGATACATTATATTCATAAAGCTTATAGGATATTGTTTGAAAAACTGTGTACTAACAGTACAGATGATTCTGCTCTAGGCATGGGACCTGTGGAGAGAAGGTAAAAGCATGGAGCTCCTTGATCAAACTATAGGCAAGACATGTAGCAGAGAAGAACTTCTGAGGTATGTTCATGTCGGTCTCCATTGCGTAGAAGAAAATGTGTCCGACAGACCTTCAATGTCGGATGTTATTTACATGCTCACAAAAAGCACAGTGCTTCTCCCGGCTATAAAACAACCGGCATTCTATAACTTGGGAGGCAAAAATGATACAAATGAACATGATCCTACAAGCTTGTCGCTGAATTTGGTATCAATGTCTCCAGTCGAAGGTCGATAGGCACTTCTCTTCCTACTATAATGCAGATATATAGCAATCATGTATGCAATAATGACACTCATAGGTACCATCATTTCTGCTTTCTTATAATTTTTCCATGGTAACTTTCTTCTGTCCTAGCTATAGCTAAGATCATGTGCAGAATGAGAAACAATAGAAACCAAATCTAAAATTTGATGTGATGACCAAGTTGCAAATTCTTCTAACACCCTATTCATGTATGATCATATCAGTTGCTTGCTTGTTTCTCCTACAAAACTTCTTCAGTTTTCTGAGTCCCGTTACTGAATATGAGTCTGAGAGCAGTCTCGTAGGCGCAAAATATAGCCCCATTCACCACGAAAGCTCGGGAAACAGCTGTTCCCAATCCCCGCCACAGCACTTTGTACCCGTCCTCTTTCACGCTCTTGCGCAAACAATCAACAATGCCATTGTACTTTGGCGGAAAGGACTGTGACTGAAGCCGGGTCTTCAACACATCCAAGGGATAGCAGCAAACCCAGCTGGCAACTCCAGCCAGGCCTCCTGCTACCAGCATTGTCCTAAGGCTTTCCTCGCCGCTCTTCCTGCATCCCGGGTGAAGCTGCTCTCTCATGTACTCGTATGTCCAGAAGTAGACCCCGTGAGCAGGCGCGTCCCTCATCATGGTGATGGTTAGGCCTCGGTACATTCCTCTCAAACCTTCTGTCTTGAAAATGCTCTTGGTCACGCATAGTGGACCTAGTCTTCTTCTTCTTCCTCCACAATCTTGCTTATGGAGCTTAGAGTCTGCCATGTCCTGTAATTGGAGCCGGATCTTGACGAGCTCAACGGGACTGAGCATAAAGCTCTGGAGAGCTCCAGTCCCGATTCCTCCTAAGGCTACGCCTTTGTAGGAAGGCGGTTCGTTGAGGGAGGACGACGAGTCGAATGCTCGGGACAGCAATGCATAGGTTTGGAAAACCATAGCATTCTACAAAAACAAACAAACAGAAAACAACATGAGAACAAACAAAAGAGGGCTCAAAACAAAGTCACTTTCTGTCATTTCAGAAAGGCATGGAGCTGTTTTGGATCAAAATTTGATAAGATTTTACAATCCAATTTGAAAAACGAGAAAAAAAAAACCCAATTTTCCATTTCCACAACAGAATCATTAGAACAAATCAAATTGTTAAAAAAAATGAAGAATCAATCAAAGAAGAGACCTGAAATGTGACAGACGCCAATGGAGCTCCCATGCCTCTGTAGAGAGAAGCAGGACCTTCCTTTCCCAAAATGCCCCTAAGGACGCTGAAAGCAGAGCCTGTTTTCGAGCTCTGTTGTCGGATCCGAATGGTGTCGAGAGGGTAGCCGGAGATAATCCCGGCAATGCCCCCAAATCCACCGGCGACGAACTCTCTGCCGGAACTGCTTGCAAGAAACTCTGGCCAGAAATCCATTATGAAAAATTCCCAATTGACACAAACCCAAAAATCAAGAATTTATAGACCCTTGTGTTTTGCTTGAAGAAATTGAACACAAAAAAAAAAAAAAAAATCAGATACGTGCCCGCTAGAAACTCTGTTTCTGGACGAAAATGTCACCAAATATAACTGTGTAAGATAAATAAAAACTTAAAAATTCAATGTACAGGACATGGGTGATTCAAGAAGCAGAGTCTCTTTCACCACTTATCTCCAAATACCACATATAGTATAATAATTAGTGTACGATTTAAAATCAGAAATAGTAAAAAAGAAAAAGAAAATCAAATCTGCGAAATCGGGACAAAACTAAAACACCAAAACATGGAATTTTACGGCAAAAAAGAAGAAGAAAAAACAGAGTATATTCACTTTTGGAGCAAAGGTTTGTCTACGAATCTTGAAACACAGAGCAAAAGAGAGCTAAAAAGATGATTGATTTTTGGGTATTTCACTTTCCAATGAATTTTTTTTTATCTGAAAACGAAAAAGATGAAGAAAAGAGAAGAAAAGAAATGGCGACTTCAAGATCCACAGAGACCAATCTGAGTCTCTTTACCTTCTCTTTCTCTGTTTTTGGACGGAAACAAAAAACACCGGTTACTATTTTGTTGGGAGGGAACGGCTAAAAGTTTCTATTTCACATGCAGTAAGGGGCCGCCAGGTGGACCAATAGTTGAGTGCCACGTCATCGAGCCATTTTTTCTTTTAAAAAAATGGGTGCATTTATCATCTTTTTGGTGGGGCCTGAGGTGAGCCAACTTTGGTGCAAAGTGGGGTGTGAGTCAGGGCTCAATCCATCATGGGTTTAACGTTTGTGACGTTTTGGAGAACACGAGTTCCAGAGCAGGGACGGTGGTGACGCAATGTTTTGGGGATGGTGGGCTGTATTTTGTGGGGATACATGTTTTGGTTCTGATCATGTTGGTGTTGTGAACCATTTCATTGTTAGATGATGTAAAGAAATAAAAAATCTAACTTGGAAACCGATACTTACAAGTATCTCCCATCGCCTGTTTGTTCCAACGACCCAACTCATTTGTTTGTGCGCATGGCAATTCAGTTGACGCGAACGATCATGCGGACTTTCAGTTCGATTTTCTTCAATTTTAAATTTTTTGTTGTTTTTGTTTGTTTTTTCAATATCATGCTTCGTGATTCCAGTAACTAGTTGGAGAAACACGCGTGAATTTACCAACCGGCAAAAAATATATTTGCAATTCATTTTTAACCAACACTTAAATATGTTTCTAAGAATAGTTTGAGGTTAACAATGTTTTTGATACTTGATTACTCATCAAATATATGTATAAGGTTGTCAAGTGGATATAAAAGAGAGGGAGGAAAGAAAGATTAGGGAAGTTAATGGAATTAGGCTTTTTTAACCTAATAGAGATTAAGGTTTCAAAAGAGTAGTGTGATACACTCAAATAAAATATTTGTAAAATCAGTTTAGATAGGCCTACGTCAGTTTATATAATTAACTAATACTGGATTCGTTCAGACAAAGATTGGATAACCATGTTGAAAGAAAACAACCACCTTGGTGCTGAAAAAGTTGTAGTATTTAATTAATTTGTTTATTAAAATGTATTTTTTTTATAGGATACAGTGATTCTAGCCTTTGATTATTTGATATTTATTCTCTATTGATAATTCACTCATACAATCCAATACAATCTCCTTCTGTTTCCAGAATAATTTGCATTTTAATGTCCAACTCCTAAGGGAATTGGCTTTTGGGCCATGTCAAATGTTTCCAAATTAGGATTGGGCTCATTGTGCCCCAGTGGACACTCCCTGAAGGCAAAAATGTAGGCAAAACAAGCGGAGCGCCCGCCTGAATCTATCCAATCCGATATAATCAGTAGCTCGGGAGGAAACTGAGAAGCCAATATACAGAATTGAAAAACAAAAGACTCGTAATGCCAACAGTTGATTTAATTCTCAAGTGATGTCATTAGTGTGAGGTCTAAATGCCAAATTTAGTGTATGAAAGTAAGCAACTAAACCAGAACATAACAATCAAAGTATGTCATTGTAATAAAATCTCTAATCACATCACAAGCCCTCATTTCTTTCCACTTTTCTTGAGTCCGGCACCTCCAATTGGTCCTTTCTGTGCCTTGGCTCTAAGCTCCTTGAGTGCCTGTTCGCAACGAAATCATAACCAAATTAGTAACTTTCCAAACATTTATATACGAGTTACGAACAAATCCACAACGCCAAATGCCAGTGCATTACCTTCTCCTCTTCCTTCTTTTTCTGGATGTTCGCCAAATCAACCTACACAAGTAATGTGCACTTACGTGAACACACAGCCAATAAAAAGATTTTGTAACACATAATTGAATCACACTCCTTAGCATAGAAACTTAATCACAAGCAAAACAGGGTATCTACCTAACGCAAAGGTGGAGAGATTTTATTGTTGTTTTACTAAGATTATCATGTCTAACAGAACTTTGGAGCATAGCGTATTGATACTAGGCTAAATGCACGAAACTTAAAAGTAAAAAACGATATCTATCTAAAGCAAAGGTGGAACGATTTCATTGATGTTTAACTATGATTATCAAGTGCAACAGAATTTTGGAGCGTAGCATATTTCGTAGCAGGCTACAATTACGTGTTAAAAACTACATGTGGAAGTGGAACAAGAAAAAGACAAACCCGAGCTAACCATTGAACATTACTCGAACCAAGTGCCAAACTAAATATGTGATCAAGAAAAAAATATGGTTCAACTAAACATATAAAACATATGAAAGGAAAACCAAAATTCACCATAAACAAAAAGTTTAATACTTTTTTAGGCTTCTCAGAGAACTATTAATTATTTTCTCAGTAAACAAACAGAAAAACAGAAGAATATTCATCGTAATGCCAATTTCCTAAACATTCAATCAATCAGACAGAGTTCAAACATATTTTTAAATAATATAATAGATTACCTCGTCGTACTCTTTCTTCTCAGCTTTGGGGTGCTTCAAAGGCTTGGCTTTCCCACCTAAGAACGAAACAGAAAATTTTCTTATTGATCATAAAATCTTATAAATTCATCTGGATATTGATGCCAATGACATTAAAAGCGTGAATTTTCCGAAGAAACAAACATCAAAATTAGGCGAATATTGAGACGATCAAGAGCTTACGTACCTTGCTTCCCTTGAGCCATGACTTGACTTGGACGGAAACTAGGGTTAGGTCTTCTAAAACATTGATCGGGAGAGAAGGAGAGAACCCTAACCCCACTGCAATTGCACAAGGTTATTCGGGGAAGGCCAAGCTCGAGCTATATATAAGAGTTGTGGGCTATCGCACGCGCTCAGCGCGTGACCTTTTGGGTTTTTTGTGTACTGGGATTCCGAATTCTGACACTACTTAGAATAAAGAATGTGACTGAGCATGAGATTTTTATTGATAGTGTTTCGATTAAAATAAATTTATTCCGATTCTGATTCTCATTTTGATTCCTATTTCTTCACTCTTAAGTAATTTGATTCCACCTATGTTGGATAAAATGTAATTCTCATTTTCATGTTTATATTTTTTACTTTACGATCTAAACTTTAAAAATTTATATCTTTGTGCTTGAATGTCCGATTGACATCATTATTTTTGGTTTCATATAATTTTTCGGGAGAAATATTATTATAATTATAATTTTTTAAAATAATGAATATTTATAACCAAAAATTCTGGAACAACTAAAAAAAATAAAACAAAAATTCGAAAACAGTTTCATATATAAATATATGTATATATACACACACACATATATGTACATTCAAAATCAGTTGTGACGATTCAAATTTTGAATCAGAATTTATGTTTTCGAATTCGGATGTACACTTCGAATTCGATCCGAAATTCG
>JAYMTA010003683.1:0-13812 GCA_036897625.1 Pelargonium cotyledonis | reverse complement strand
TTACTCACTTTATTTTACATTTGAGTTAATTTTATAATTATGTAAAAATATGTGTCAAAATTAAAAATCTGACAATGTGACGTTTTAATACGCATTATAAATCTAATTTTTGGTCCAACTTTTATAGTATGTATATATAGATGTGTAATTTAACCTAAAGTATTGAAGTTCAGAGAGCTAAGCGGCTTATTCAAAATTGAGGAGCTAAAATTCGAAGACCTTCAATACCTTTAAAGTTTAATCTATTTTTGCTATTTCTTTTTTTCTTATTTATTAAAAAAATACAAAAATAACCCGTGAAAATCAATCGTCAGTAAATAAATGCGAGAAAATAATACTTAGTATAATTAAACCAGTGAAAATCAATCGTCAGTAACCCTCGACACCCTTTTTCTTTGCAATTGCAGTGACAATGGACGATCCCTTCTCCTCCATCACTCCACTCTCACCCCGCCGTGATGCCAACCATTCTCGGCCATCGGAAACCCCCCGGCGGTTCCCGGTCGACTCAACTGAAATCCGCATGATGTCCCCTCCAGACTCTTCAGAGGCCAAAGACAAGTTCGCGACCCCGCCGAAGGCACCGGTGATCGCCGCAAGCTCCGACGAGAAGACGGTGATTTTGGGCAGAGACACGAATCTAGGGTTTCCCGAGGTGGGAATGACACGGAAAACGGTCGCTAATTCGGAGTCTGGTGGCAGTAAAGTGTTTAAGGTTAAGATGCCTGAGAGTGAATGGGGGGAATTTATGGCTTGGAAGAGAAGATTGGCTTCCTGGGAGAGACCATTAGACGAACGACCGTTGAAACAGCTGGTCAGCGATCCCAATTTGGACTCTCCTAGAGCTGGTGCTGGTGTCCGATATGCAGAAGAAAATATGGGCAAGTCCATGGGTGATTTGAAGTCTAGTTCTTTGATACATGGATTTGAATCTCCAAAGAATTGTTTGGAGTTGAATGATAGTACTGAAGGCAAAGGTCTGGTCTCAGATGATGGCATTGTCAAGAATGTCCTGGAATCAAATGATTCTACTGTAGGAGTTGCTGTGTTGGATTCGGAAGAGAAGGGTCTACTCTCAGGTGTAGGCATTGCCAAGAATGGTCAGGTAGTGAATGATGGCTCAAATGCAGGACGAGCTGAGGAATCGCAGCACAGTGGTGAAGGTTCGGAGAATGGAGAGTATATTGATTAGTTCCCGTATCCGTATGTTGGCCCTAGTGATTCTGATTCCACACCAAGACCCAAAGCAGCTCGAGTGCTGCCCATGTCAATGCATGTGCCAGCAAAGGAGGATAGTAATCCAAATTGTTTACTCTGGTAGCTGCTGCTTCTTGGCATAGAGGGTTGTGAGTACTCTAATTTCCTGAATCTGCATATGTTGGCCTAGTTTGGTTTTTTTGTTGTTGCTTTAATTTTGAAACTTCTAATGAAGCACCCAAAAGGTAACTTGTCAACTTGAAATCAAAGTAAACTTGTTCTCGTTTTGTTGTGCATTGAACCTATTATCCTTGCAAAGACTGATTGTGCTGTTGTGTTCAAATACAGTATCTGATATAGGAGCGAGCTCTTATAGAATGTTAATTAATCAGTTTTTGAGTAACTGCCATCATTCATGAGTGTCCATACTTTGCTTCTCAGTGAATATATATATTTTTTGTTACAATGTTTGGTGTTTAGCTCATTCAGGAGATGAAATGAAAATATGAGGTTATGTGAAAGTTTTAACTTAATTAGTAATTAGTATTATTAATTTGTCTGTTACATGCATCTAACTATAAGTAAAAAAAAAGCATAAAAAGTCATGGGAAATGTTATTAGCTTTACAATTTTACACCCAAAAAAATAACAAAATATTTCTTTTCACTTCATATTCTAATATCTCACCATAACTACCGAATCAAATGAGACTCACTCGATTTTTGTTTTTCTTTTGCTCATAAAAGTTGGCCTGAATTATCGCTTTTTCCTTGCTAATTTCCATTTGAATGACATATTTTCTAAAATTCACCTTGTTGATTAATCTCTCGATACACAAATCATCACAAACATACTTTTACGATTTTAGCTTTTATTTTGATTGTAAAAATAATAATTAATAACTTTATGTCAAAAAAATAAAATAAAAAACTTATTAGGCATATATAAGTCATATAATAGTCTACAAAGTGTGTGATGAATGATTATAAATTCATAGTCTGAACAAAGAGAAAAAATTAAAAATAGTTCCACTACATATTCATCAAAACATAGCAATTTGTTTATAGAAAAAAACAAAAAAAAACATAACAATTTGAAATTCTGATGCATCAACATAATCAAAACCACAAAGAAAATAAAAGTATGACAAACTCAATCAACAAGATTAATATATGAATATGAAATGAAAGATGAAACTAAATTATCTTGAGACAAAATTCTAGTCACAAAATGTTAAAACAAATAAGTTTGTGCCCAACTATTTCCAGCCAGATGATCTGCTTTCATCAAAGATTCAAATTTTGTGCCCAACTATTACTAGCAATGTTTGTTGTACAGAAGCTCCGTTTGACACATTACAGGCGCAAGTCCAGCAGGTAAGATATTTCATCTATATGTCTTATCTTTCCTGGCTGCGGGTGAAATAAAATCCTACTTTTACCGGTGCTTTTTCATCTAACTTAATCAATTATAATTGCATGGCTGTTATCATTTCTTACCTTTTATTTTTGAGTAAACAACTTTTTAAATGTATAATGTGATGCACCCTTAATACCCATGTATGTAACTAGTTCTCTTGATTGCTGATTATATACTGAATGTGTAGAGCTGCAAACAGCATAAAAGTTCAAGCTGTTAAGTCGAAGCTCCAACTACAATTTCAAGGTTCAAATCCTACAGATTTTCAATGCGGGTCACATGCAGGCCTGCTTTGTCAGTGGGCTGAGAATTACACAGGGAGAACACAAATGTGCCACAGGCCCATGACCATATCAGCTCTGTTAACATGTTAAACTTGTTTCAACTAAAAAAGTCTTAAATTGTTAAGTAGAGGTATCAAACATAATGTAACATCAACCTATGCCCATTTCCAGGTCAGTTAGATCAACTACTGTTTTGGTATATTTTTCAGTTCAATATCAACTTCATCTGAAATCTTTTGATGCATTTCTCTGTTGATATCTACTCGCCTATGGTGGGAAAAGTCGAAAAGAGGAAACATGCTTAACATTTTTCACTTAAAACGCAGAATTGTTGAGTTGCACCTGATTTGCATTTCTGCACCATACATTCATATTTTAGTTTTCTACCTTTGTAAATATCATATTATTTATATATTTTAGATTATGAACTTCTTTGCAGGCAATTCCTTTTCTAGTAGGCTGTCCGGCTTGCTTGATAAACTTTCTAAATGTGTTCTGTGACCTTACCTGCTTGCCAAATCAGAGTTTATTTATTAATGTAACCTCTGTTTCCAAGGTCAGGATTTCTTACCAACTCTTTCTGGTCATGTTGTAATGTGCTTGTTTTTTCTGATTTGCTGTACTTATCTTTTGAACTTTATCAAAAATCTACAGTTGTGTATGCATGACAGGGTTTGAATTCGTTTGTTGAAAGTTTTTTTTTTTTTGTTCTTTCTTTCTCTCCAGGTTAATAACAATTTGACAGTGGACGGGATTGATTTTCTCATAACTGATGCTTTTGGTGAAGGGCTATACAATTCTTGCGATGATGTGAAGTTTGGTACCATGAATACTCGAGCTATGGATTTTATTGGTTCGGGTGCTCAAAATTTTAAAGGTATATTGATCATTGCAGCCTAAAATCTCACCCCCACTTAAATCTCTGTTGTGTTTATCTTCATGCTTAGATTTTTCCCTGAAAATTATTGTAAACAACCATTGTCTTCTGTAATCGTTTCTCTATCTCAAGTAATGTAAACATCTGGTGTGGAGGGTTTTCAGTATCCTAAAACATGGACAGTGTGATTCTTTCCTTTTAGTTATACCGTGAGTGTAGAAACACTTATTTTGTGATTGAGAAAGATCGCAAACTGTAATTATCAAAAACCAGATGTTACTTGTTGAAGACATATGATTCCAAGGTCATGGCTTATTACATGTTCAAATGTTGGATCCTTCAGTATTTTAAAACTGGTATCCTCAGTCATTATAAATCATATTTACTTATTAATTTTGCATAACCTTTAAATTTGAGTACTTGCATTTAACTTTTAGAGTTCATGAATCATGACTTAACTCATTTTGACGGTGTGGGAAAATTGATCTAGAAAATGTGCCAAACTGCCAATGTTGGATCCTTTAAAGTCTTTTAAAACTTACTCTTACTCCCATTCTAATTCTATTTACTTATTGTATTTACATAAACTTTAAAGTTCCACAGTTTTATTCAACTTGTTATAACAAAGACACGTTGGACACATGAAATAATGCCAATCACTTGTTACCTAACTTATATCATCCGTAATTATGACAAAATGTCTACAAGACACCGATTTTGGGACTGATGGACTAATAATTAGCATTCATATTTCACTTCTGAATCTTGTGATATTATTTATTTATTTTATTATTATTATTATTTTTTTTTTACCGTGACTCAAATTTCCCCCCTCATGTAAGCAGTGGAGATAAATATCAACGAATAAGGGAGGCTATGGGCGCTTCTGTCCTCAGGTTACTTTTCTTCTATGCAAAGAAGCTAATATTGAAAATTTTAAACTTTTTCATCTATTAGTGTACTCCTTTAACTTCAAATTTGAGCACATGATTCTAGCTTCTATCACGACTTTACAATCACATCAGATCATATCCTTACCATGCTGAACTTTAGCAGTATCCACAACCTACGCTTACAAAGCTAGTTGGGGTGATTGTTCTTTGCTTCTCGAGGACAGAAGTTTTGTGGTCTCTACTCTTTCATTCCACTTTTCATGACAGTCTGCTATTTTTCAGTATCCTAAAGTATTATACGTAATTGTGTTGTACAGGTTTATTACTTTCAGATGCATCTGGCACTAGTCCTTCATGGTTTCTTGCACGGGCTTTGTTCTTACCAGTAAGTTCATCAGGCCTCTTTTGAAGCCCTGCAACAAGTGGATTCCATATTGTACACTGATATTTCATCATTTTAGCCTCCAAAATTTCTTTACCCATGATGAATCCACTTGTACTATATTTTGTTGTGGTTAGCATAAAGAAGTGACTGAATAGAAAACGTGTTGTTTGTTTGCAGGTAGTATTCATCACAATAATCAGGGAGATTGCAGTTAAATCTGGGAGATTCATCACATAGTGCAGGAGATGATTAACTAGCTTTGATTTGTAAAGTATACCAATTCTATTCTGAAGAAAGAAAGTGGGGGAAAAAATCTGTTCTTTTATATATTAGCATTTATTGTTTTGGTTGAACCCTATTATTTCATTATGCACCAACTTTATTGTATAGAGAGGCTTGTGTAAAGATGTGGATTAATTAGTTTTGTGAAGTTCAAATTGTTATTTGAGATTTGAAGCCTCAATGTGAGTGAATGTTAGCTTAGGCTAAACTGTGTACCCAAGTTTTGGTCTATTATTTCATTTGCAAATTTGAGTGCACAAGTATATATTGTCGCTTGAAATTGACACTCTCCCTAAATCATGGTATTACTCTTGCTTTTTTTTTTTTTTCAAGTTTTCTTTCTTTAGTTCAGCTTACTCACAGGTACAGTTTGGATTAGGATTTTGATTTGGGAATTGGAATGAGATTCTCATTGACAATGTTTGTATTATAGGAGAGAATTACCCTCTATTATGTAATTCATCTAGTTAGTTTTTTTTTTTTTTTAAAAATAAAAATAAAAACAAATCAGAAACATTACATTGCAAAAAAAAAAAAAAATCTCTAACGGCTAGAAATATAGTAGCCGCGAATTTCAAAATTGGTCGAGAAAGCGTTGCGGACACGCGATATAGCCAGACATCACTCACTGTGACACGTTCTGACGGCGGGTTTATCAGTCGACTTATTTATTTGCATGCTCTCTCTCTTCGTCCTCAAATTCAACGAATCACCAGCTCTGTGGAATAAGGGACGGTTTGTGCGTTTGGGTTTGGGGTTGCAAGTGTTTGATAAAAGTTCTCAAAGAAGCTTGACGGGATTTATTGATTTCAAAGAGCTAGGTGGGTATTTGTGATTTCTTGATCTGGGTTTCGGTTAATGGCCCTGGAGTCTTGATGGGTTATTTTCATTTCTTCTTCAATTGTTTGTTTTCTCTCTTTTCTTTTTGAGACTCAAATTGTGGATTTGATTGTCTATCGGTGTTTCTTGTCGTTGGTTTCTTTTTATTTTGCTTTTCGGTGCTCTGACTTGGTTGACAATTGGGGTTTTGAATTTCCAAAGTTGTTCTTTGCAGATTGTTGAAATGGCCGGATCAGATGAAAACGATCCACAAGCTCTGAGGAATAAGGGACGGTTTGGCCGTTTGGGTTTGGGATTGCAAGTGTTTGATAAAAGTCCTCAAAGAAATTTGAAGGGATTTCTCGATTCCGGGGAGCTAGGTGGGTTTTTGTGATTTCTTGCTCTGGGTTTCGTTTGATGTTCTTGATGGGTTCTTTACGTTTCTTCTTTAATTGTTTTCTCTCTTCTTCTTTTTGAAACTCAAATTGTGGATTTGATTCGGTCTATTGGTGTTTCTTGTCGCTGGTTTCTTTTTGTTTTGCTTTCCGGTGCTCTGATTTGGTCAATAATTGGGGTTTTGATTTCCGGAAGCTGTTCTTTTTAAATTGTTGAAATGGCTGGATCAGATGAGAACGATCCCGGTGTGATCGGACGCGCTAATGTCCAAGGTAACCAATCTGGATATGTATTCCTCTTCTCTCACGCGTTGGTGCTTGTGTTGCCAATTTGAATTAGTTAAACCCTAATGCTGATTTCTATTTGGGAAGATGGTTTTTGTCCTGTTGGCAACAAGCTTCAACCTATTGGACACAATAGGAGAGCGTTGAGCCTGTCAGAGTAATTTTCTTAAACTACAGAGTCTGTTTGACGATTTATTTTTGTTGAGAAATTCTGCTTGATGATTGTTAAGAAAAGAGACGAAGAAAATAGTGTGGTTTGGCCATAAGGTCTACATCCACACCCCAGTTGCCCATAGGGCTAGATTTGTATTCACTAACTTGATGTGTTTGGTACAATTAACCCAAATTTATAACGGGTATAGGGATATACACGCAATAAGAAACAAATTATAAGAATCCCTTCGCAATCTCATAATTTGTTATATCAAATCTCATGGTATATACACAGTCAAATCCCATGATTTACTACATAATCAAATTTCATGATTTATTGCATGATCAAATCCAATGATTAAACATGAGAAATAAGCATATTCCAACACAGGTATAATGGTTGTTTTAGTTTGCTTAGCAGTGTTTCATATAATGATCTGTTTCCAGATACTCATCAATGTCAAATGTACTTGAAGTTACTAATATGATTTAGTTCTTTTTTAGTTGCATTTGCTGCTCATTTTATGTGATTTGGCAGAGTTCATTTTGATTATCTGATAAGACCCAGATGAAAACATCTAATTAAACCTTTAGTTGAAACATGATTAAAGTGAAACAGTATTACTACAGTAGAAAACATGCAGTCTGGAACCAACTGGGAGAGGTTTGCTTTCTTGTGAATACAGTGCGAGGTTGGTTCATTTATGTCGCATCAAGTGTTTTAGGTGTACAGTTAAGCTAGTATATTATCTCTCACTATCATGATTCATATGGTCTCTTATAAATATTAAACTACGTCTATGTCGTGTGAATCACAGATTCATGAACTTGGAAAATAATATAGATATATTCATGCCTCATTGTTCTTTTATTGAAGGTTTGGGTGCCTCAAACGCTATATCCTTAGCAAAGTGCCATAGATTAAGCGGGTATCTCATGATTATGGCTTTGTAGAGGAGACTTTTGAATTCCAACACTTAATAGTGCATCTACTGGCTCAATTCCCTAAGTTGAACAAAGTTGTTGATTATAATCTTTATGGTACAATTTATATAAACTATGATGGAAGTCTTGTGCATAATTTTCAAAAGTATAAGAACTTCATTAAATTATTATGGTTTTCTTGAGAGGCCAATGATATGCATTTGGGGTTTGTGATAGAAAATTTCAAAGAGGATACCATAGTCCTAGAAACAATATAGTTTGTGATATGATTATTTGGTTTCACCTTCATGTCCTTGTATTAAATCTCATTTTATATGTTACATTATTTTTTTGGTTTACCTGTGCATCAATCATGTTATAATGTCATGTTTCAATTATGGGTAGGACCTGCGAGTAAAGCTGAAGAAGAGAAACATGACAACCACCTTGTCCCTTTTACAGAATTGAACAGGTTAATTTGATTCACTTTCTTGATTGTTCATCATTTACTTAGTTTTATGATAAACCAATATTTTTGGGGGTACCCAGAGATCAAGCTGAGAAGGACAGTGCATTCAGTCGGGGCTAGTACCCCTAATAAATATTCCAGTGAACCATCTGGCAACTTCATTATGTTGTAGTTACATTGATCATTTTGGTATTATCTTTGCTATTATAAATATATATTTCTGTTTTGAATGTAATTTATATACTTGATAATCTTTTGAGCTCATATTAGCCATAGTTCCAGATGGTAATGGCACATCACCTATCGGTGTTACTTGTCGCTGGTTGCTTCATATTTCGCATTTCGGTGTTCTAATTTTTGTTGATAATTGGGGTTTTGATTTTCTGAATTTGTTCTTTACAGATTGTTGAAATGGATGGATCAGATGAGAATGAATTATGAATGTCCCAAGTAGCATGTCCCGAATTACGAATGTCCGAATTACGAATGTCCCGAATTGCGAATGTCCCGAATTCCAAATGTCCCGAATACGAATGTCCGGAATTACAAATGTCCCGAATTGCGAATGTCCCGAATTGCGAATGTCCCGAATACGAATGTCCGAATAACGAATGTCCGAATTACGAATGTCCGGAATTACGAATGTCCCGAATTGCGAATGTCCCGAATTACGAATGTCACGAATTGAGATTGTCCCAAATACGAATGTCCCGAATTACGAATGTCCCGAATACAAATGTCCCGATTAAGAATGTCCCGAATTACGAATGTCCCAAATATGAATGTCACGAATTGCGAATGTCCCGATGACGAGTATGCCGATTACGAGTATCCCGAATGACGAATGGTACGTGTCTTTGCTCTATGCCTTCATCATTTGGATTGTTGTGTTCTCTTTTCCTGGACTTTTACTGCATATTTAAGTAGGCTTCTAGGCTTTATTATCTTTTGATATATCAGTAGTTGCTTATTCACAATAGTACTTAAGGAGGCAATTTATTCATTAGGCATGTATCACTATGCTTTTCCTAATATTCTTGGAAATGAGACTGTCTTTGAGATGTACTTACAATTTCACTGGGATCAAATTACTCAGTAGGTCTATATTGTCTAGATTAAGTTAACACAATAGGGAGGAAATTTTATTATTAGCATCATCATTACTTATATTTAGTTTCAATCGAAGACTAAACTGCTAAGGGATTAGGTCAAATATTTAATTAAATTGATAATAGGGATTTGAAGTGTAAATGAAACTGCATGAGTAGTTGCATTTTGGTTGCCCATGTTCTTGTTAATACTGGGGATCCATATTGGGGAGAGGGTCAAATGCTTATTTCTAGGGGTACAATTAGGATTTAGTAGGTATAGTCTACTTCCTGCTTGCTATATAGTGTTAAGTACTAGTTTCTACAATATTTTTATTTGTGTGTTTTTTTTTTCTTTTTAATTTCCAGGTGATAGTATTTCAAGATGGACCCTAAAATTATGGACAAAATGGTGACTATGGGGACTTGATCATGTTAAGTATTGTTTTCAGGTATATTTCGATATTTCATCATCTCTATGCTGTTTAATTATATCTCTCTCTTTTCACTGCAATTTTTTTTTTGAACGTTTGAAGAGGCAATTTTAATTCTATTGATTTTGATGGGAGAAGGCAGTGCTATGGGAGAAGGCTTTTATTCAGTTAGCAAAGGTATGCTGTATCCACTCATCATTTGGATTGCTATGTCCCGAATGACGAATGTCCCGGATTACGAATGTTCTGAATTACTAATGTCCCAAATACGAAAGTCCCGAATTACGAATGTCCCGAATGCGAATGCCGAATGTCCCGATTGTGAATTTCTTGAATAACGAATGTCCCGAATTACGAATGCCCCGAATACGAATGTCCCGAATAAGAATGTCCCGATTGCGAATGTTCCGATTGCGAATGTTTCGAATTATGAATGTCTCGAATACGAATGTCCGGAATACGACTGTCCCGATTACGAATGTCCCGAATGCGAATGTCCCGAATGCGAATGTCCCGAATACGAATGTCCCGAATTACGAATGTCCCGATTGCGAATGTTCTGATTACGAATGTCTCGAATACGAATGCCCGAAATACGACTGTCCCAATTACGAATGTCCCGATTATGAATGTCCTGAATTACGAATGTCCCGAATACGAATGTCCCTAATTACGAATGTCCCGAATGCGAATGTCCCTAATTACGAATGTCACGAATACGAATGTCCCGAATACGAATATCCTGATTATGAATATCCTGATTACGAATGCCCCGATTACGAATGTCTTGAATCACAAATGTCCCTAATCACGAGTGTCTTGAATCACGAATGCCCTAAATTTCGAATCTCCTAAATACTAATGTCCAAAATACAAATGTCTCTATTCACTATTGTCTGGAATACGAATGTTTTGAATCATAAATGTCCCAAATACGAATGTCCTCTGAATCATGATTGTCCCGAATACGAATTTCCCGATTTACGAATGTTCTGAATCACAAATGTACCGAATATTGAATGTCCTGATTAACAAATGTCCCGAATTACAAATATCCTAATTAACGAATGTCCCGAATATGAATTCCTGAATTACAGATGTCTCGAAGCATAAATGTCTTGAATAATGAATGTCCCGATTACAAAAGCTCTAAATACGAATGTGCCGATTACAAAAGTCTCGATCACGAATGGCTTGAATACGAATTATGAATGTCCTGAATACGAATGTCTTGAATCACGAATTTCCCGACTTATAAAGATCCCAATTAACGAATGTCTTGAATACAATTGTCTTGAATTTGAATGTTCTGACTTATGAAAATCCCGATTAACGAATGTCACTAATACAATTGTCTTGAATACGATATCCCGAATTAGAGATGTTTTGAATACAAATGTCCTGAGTCACGAATGTCCCGATCTACGAATGTCCCGATTTACAAATGTCCCGAATTACGAATGTTTCGAATAAGAATGACCTGATTACGAATGTCCCGAATACGAATATCCCGAATTACGAATGTCCCAAATACAAACGCCTCGATTACGAAAATGTCTCGCACGAATGTCCCGTATACGAATGTCCCAAATTATGAATGTCCCGATTAACAAATGTCTCGTATACTAATGTTCCAATTAACAGATGCCATGAATAACGAATGTCCCGTAATAAGAATGTTCCTAATACGATTGTCCCGAGTCATGAAAGTCTCGAAAAACGAATGTCCCGAATTACGATTGTCTCGAGTCATGAATGTTTCGAATTACAAAAGCCCTGAATCACAAATATCCCGAATTACAAATGTCTCGAGTCAAGAATGTCCTTAATCACGAATGTCCGAAATCAGGAATGTCCTGGATCATCAATGTCCCGAATTACGAACGTCCCGAATCTCGAATGTCCTGAATCTCTAATGTCCCGAATAATGATGGTTGCAATTTACGAATGTCCCGAGTCACGAATGTTCCGTACACGAATGTCTCGAGTCACGAATGTCCCGAATCACAAATGTTTAGAATCAGAATTTCTTGAATCATCAATGTCCTAAATTACGAATGTCCCAAATCACGAATGTCTCGAATGTCCCAAATCACGAAAGTCCCGAACACGCATGATGTCGAATCCTGATTAGCTAATGTCATGAACTATGAATGTCTCGAATCACCTGACTTACGGATGTCCCGAATTACGAATGTTTCGATTACAAATGTCCCAAATTACAAATGTCCTGACATACGTATGTCCCAAATTACGATTGTCCCGATCTACGAATGTCATGATTAACAAATGTACTGATTAACGAATGTCCTGAATCACGAATGTCCCAAATACGAAAGTCTCAAATTAAGATTGTCCCGAATCATGAATGTCCCGAATAGTGATTGTCTCGATTGTCCTGATTTACAAATGTCCCGAGTCACGAATGCCGAATTAAGAATGTCTCGAGTCACGAATGTCCCAAATAACGAATGTCCATAATTACGAATGTCACGATTACAAATATCCCGATTAACGAATGTCCCGAATTACGAATGTCCTGAACACACATGAATCCTAATTAACAAATTACTTGAATACGAATATCCTACTAGAATACGAATGTCGAATCCTGATTAATGAATGTCCCGAATCACCCGACTTACGAATGTCCCGAATTACGTATGTTTTGATTACGAATGTCCCAAATTACAAATGTCCTGATGTCCCAAATTACAATTGTCCCCATTTACGAATGTCTCGATTAACAAATGTCCTGAATCACGAATATCCCGTATACGAATGTCCCAAATTACAATTGTACTGATTTACGAATATCCCGATTAACAAATATCCTGAATCACAATTATGAATGTCTTAAGTCAGGAATGTCCTAAATCACGAAAGTCCTGAATATGAAAATCTTGTATTACCTAATTACGAATGTCGAATCCTGATTAACGAATGTATCGAATTACGAATGCTCGGTTACGAATGTCTCGAATCACAAATATCGTGAATCACGAATATCTCGAATAACTCGAACATGAATGCCAAATCATAATTAACGAATGTCCTGAATAACGACTGTCCCAATTACGAATGTCCTGAATCACGAATGTTCCGAAAATGAATGTCATGAATTACGAATGTGCATAATCACGAATCACAAATGTCTGATTTATGAATGCCCCGATAATGTCCCGATGAGTACATTAAAATGTTTCCCGATAATGTCTCGATAATTACATCAAAATGCACCTGATAATGTCCCGATGTGTACATTAAAATGCTCCCTGAGAATGTCTTAATAAATACATTAAAATGTGCCCCGAGAGTGTCCCGATGAGTACATTAAAATGCTCCCCAAGAATGTCCCAATGAAAAAAAAAATCAAAATGTGCCTCGATAATATCCTGATGAGTACATCAAAATGCGCTTCTAGAATGTCCATCTAAATGTGCCTTGAGAATGTCTTGATGATTACATGCAAATATGCCCCTAGAATTTCTCGATGAATACAATAAAATGTGCCTTGAGAATGTCCTGATGATAACATCAAAATGTGCCCTGAGAATGTACCGATAAGTACATCAAAATGTGCTTCAAGAATGTCTTGGTGAATACTTCAAATTATGTCTCGAGAAGAAGAATGTTACAATGACATCAAAATGTGCTCTAAGAATGTCCCGATGAGTACATCAAAATGTGTCCAGAGAATTGTTAGGTCCCAAAGGATCAATCTAAAGGAGGGTGAATAGATTGATTACAAAAATTAATATTGAGGTTTTGCTATTAATTATCACGTATTTAGGGGGAGCTTATTTATAGGGGAAGGTTTGAATTGCTAGATAACATTGAATTTGAGTTTTGATATGTTTCTTGTATGATATTGAGGTTTTACTATTAATTATCTTATTGGTATATGC
>JAYMTA010003682.1:0-13813 GCA_036897625.1 Pelargonium cotyledonis | reverse complement strand
GCGAGTATCAAGGGGAGGTTAGTCTGGGTCAGCATCTAAAGACTCAAACGGGATCCAATTAACATTTTTCAGTGTAGCTTTCCTCACATCAAGTAACTTGACAAAAGAAGCTTCTCGATCCTCCTCACTCTAATCAGGGACATCTTTCATACTCTCGGTCGTCTCAGGTTTGGTACAATTGCATTCAGGATAATCATTTGCGTACACGGGATTGTCGGGTAATTCATGAATGATCCATCCAAAACTTCTTTTTACATAACCGTATTGAATCAGATGAGTAATGTCGCGAATTTCTCTTCGTGTTGTGCCAGCATAGAATTGAACATCACCTCAAGATAAGAACTGAAAGTCAAAATACTTCCCAGGAGACAAATTGGACACCAACACTTCGTGAGACTCCTCGTCGTACTTGTCCATCTTTGCAGAAGGAATCCGATGATTGTTCTCTGAAAAAAAACGGAAAGAAGCCAAAACCAATACGAGAAATCACCATGAACCAGTGCACCTTCCAAGAATCACGTCTTTCCTTTGTAGCTTTGAATAAAGTTGGCACGCTAGATTTGAACTGTAAATAAGGTGACTCTAAGTTCTTCCTACGATCATACCACGACATGAGCAGGGGAACTGTGGGCTCTCTAGCCAACAATCTGCACGCAATTGCAAAGACATTGATTCTTCGTATAATCTTGGGAGGCAATAAGCTAATTGATGTTCCCATGGCTGTAATCACACTCTCCATCATCCCAGCTTGAAACTGAGACAAGTACACCACGACTTCAACTTGACGCAGGTCTATCAACGAATGATAGACAGAATGTGTAGTCCTCTTTTCATATACCATGTGCCTTCCATTATCGCTCTAGATCATCCAATTTTAAAGATTTTGAATGCAAAATTTCCTGGAAGCCGAGAAGACTGGTGGCGGGATCTACTTGAGGCCTCTCAATTAAGGGATGCACCCAAAGGTCATCGTTCCTTTTATATGCGAGTGTCGTTTCAGGAACATTGTTTTCTTGAGAGTTTGGGGCACTCCCTTCTCAGCCATGACTTGCATTGGTCCTTATTCGTGCTCCATTTTCACCAACATGATCATCTCTCCTTTCGAGGCTATTCGTTTTGTGGGACCTCCTTCGTGCTCCATCTTCAACAACATGCTCCCCTCGCCTACCATCAGATCTACACCTCACTATCGCCACTCGTCCATGAGAATAATGCGATCTGCTCTTACTTCTCACATGGAAGCTTCAGCAAGACCTACAATTAGACTTCATGATGAAAAGCATAAAAGAGCTCAAGAACTAACGCGACGCAAAATAATTGTGAGCACTTGAACATTCAAGGCAAGCTCAGGATGAATATTCAATGCATACAAGTCCCCTATTTATATGAAAAGAATATGACCTCATGATGGTACTTAAGTGATGTGGGATACAATGCATGACTCAAATAAACCTAAACCTAACGAGTAACCAAAATCCTATTTCATATAGGAAATTGCAATAAAAAAAATTTTAACCACTGGACACTATTGTTTGCATATATGTGAAAAAAGAAAGAAAAAAAAAGAATGGTAGTGGCGGCGGCACAAGCAACACGCCAACAAACCATCCAATTTCTTAAACTTTTCCAAATAAAACTAGGTTATATTTTATTATCAATAGCACTCTTTTGATAATTAATTCATGATTATTTTTATGTCTTTAATCATTACATTATTATTCATTCATGATTACTACTATGGTATTGTTTGAGAATAATGATTTTGACGAGGGAAAGTGAGGATGATAAGAGCAAGTTAATGGTTAAAATAAAATACTATGTTTGGTAAAAAAGTCAAAAGAAAGAGATGAGAAAATAGCATTCCCAAGGAATTTCACTTTCCTAAATTTATGGGATTTTAGATTCCCATGGAATTTTCCCAAGTGGGGGGAAAATCAATTGACTTTTTTACCCCTTAATTTGACATCTTGAATGTCCATAATATCTTTATATTTTCAAAATTTAATCTCATGCCATTGGCGATAAAAATTCAATTTTACTAAATTACACATAAATCAGACCTAGTATAAATATAATTAAACTTCTTTTAAACAAAATTGATTACCTAATTCGTATTTAGTTATCATTTTCATCTCAAGTTATAAATTAAAACACTTGCATTTTATAGTCAGGATTTTATTATATTACACCACATTTATTCTTTATTATTTTCGAAACACAATGTTTTATACGATTATAAATATTTTACATGTTATGTTGCGTATCCCACGTTCGTGTAGGTACTATAAGAAGCCAACAAAAGACGCCAGAGAATCAACACCGCAACGACATTTCGAGATTGTAAAAGTCAATATCAAGCATTGCAAAGTTTTCGACACAACAAATTCAGTCAAGCGTTGGTCAAATTTAAGTACCATACACGAGATTGAAATGTTACAAACAACACTGAAATTCTCCAACGCTTAGAGATAAATCTCCGCAACTAAGAGTAGGGGGCTACTGATGATACACAAAATAATTGGATCAATTTGGACAGTCCAATTCTACATATATTGAGCCCAAGAGCAGGCCCAACTCATTTTATTGGCCCACTTT
Organism: Pelargonium cotyledonis; assembly: GCA_036897625.1. NCBI lineage: Eukaryota > Viridiplantae > Streptophyta > Magnoliopsida > Geraniales > Geraniaceae > Pelargonium > Pelargonium cotyledonis. The sequence goes on along the minus strand of JAYMTA010003682.1, from coordinate 11,218 downwards.
GTCCCAAATTGATACATGCCAACAATCCGACCCGCGGACTCAGAACCAAGTGCATAACCTGGTTCGGAATCCAACGTCTGTGGCACGCTCACATCCGTGGCACACCCACATTCGTGGCACGCTCGCCTTCGTGACATGCCCACATTCGTGGCACGCTCGCCTTCGTGACATGCCCACATTCATGGCACGCTTGCATTCGTGGCACGCTCACCTTCGTGACACGCCCACATTTGTGGCACGCTAACATGTCTGGATCACACATGTCTAGATTGAATATATTTGGCTCCTAAATTCTCTCCACCAATCAGAGTCAATGAGCTATCACTATAAATACCCTCTAGGGGTTAAGGTACGATTCATACTCTCATACATATTCACACACTTGTAAATTATTTCCTGCTAAGTCGGATTCACTTACTCTCACACTGGAGGTGAATTCCCGTGTAACGCACGGGTTTTCATTTAATGGATGTTCTTGCTTTTGTAGGAATCTTCAAGTGAAATTGAGTGCTTAGATCCGAGAAAACCGCTGGACAACGATGAAAACACGTTTCTACACCGACGAGGTTAAAGCATGGCATCAAAAACATTTGTCTATCACAACACAAAATGCATAATAAACAAATGAGGGCAAATACAACATTATGCTTACTGTAAGTGATAAAAAAAATTAGTATATAGCTCCCCTAAATGCTTTCATGGTCATGAAATAGGTCTCTGAACATAGCCAACATACCTGCCTCACTTGAGACCAATATGCAGTATCAAACCATTCTTCCATGGCTAAAAACTGAATCTAATATGTTTTTCGGAAGTAACATAAAATCAAAATGTTGAGAAATACTAATTTATAAATAGATGAATAAGTCTTGTGACTTTTCAATTGTACGAGACTCTTATCATCTAATGGAATTAGATGAATACTATTCATCTAATATGATATGCTATACATATAGTGTTTGTTATAACTATAGCTATTAGTAGCTATTATGAGCTAATAGAGTGAATATTTGTAACTCATGAGAAATGAAAGGTTATAGGTTATGAATCAAGGAGAGGGCTAGAAATTGTGGGATTGGATGATGTGGCATCTTCTAGTGCCATTTCACCAATTTTAACACATGTATATGTAGATTTAAAAGAGAGCGAATCATTTGATCGATTTTATTTTTAACAATTTTTCACTTTTGTTAACAAAATAATAACAACGGAAAGAAAATGATTATCAGTCGCACAGTTTAATTGACCCAAACAATTTTACATGAGAAACGAGAATAACAATGAGAATGAAAGAAATGACAATTGAAACATCAAAATTCTAATTCAAAAGCAACCTAGGTATATAATTTATTATTTAAGTTTTTTATTTAAGGAATTCTCATTTAACTTTTAAACACCATAGAAAGCCCTATTGGGCCCTGTAGAGAAAGCCCACATCTTCGGCCCAGGAGTCAGATCCGTTCAGGTCACACAGCAACTAGATAGTCGTGGAACAATCCAGTTAGCCTGTACCGCCAACACACCTGATCATAGCCAATCAAATCCTGAAGAATTGAAAAATCCTCGTTCCCCAACTCCGGCTCTGATGGCGGTTCCGAACATATTAATACTGCAATTCTTGTGCTCCACAACCTAAATCACTCACGGACAGACCAAGCGACGACGAACTCACCGTGACGGCGCCGCCGCCGTTCATCTGGTCACGCAATCAAGGGAGAAGGAGAAGCGGAGTGTCGATTGTTGATTTTGCTGTGGAAAAGGTTAGTTTTCTCATACAATACGGTGTGTCTTGTTGCTTGTTGTGTGTTTCGATTTCAAGCACTGCTCTCTAGTGTTTGCTTTTTCTGTTGTTTTTGAAACCTAAGGTTTCGATTTCTTGTTTGTTCATGCTGGACCGTCTACATCCCTTAAACCCTAGAGGTGTTGTTTATTTGTTTATTTTTATTTTATTTTGCGTTTAGGGTTCTACGAGTTTTGATTTGAGATCTGAAAATGGCACATCTGGGTGGTGGTGCTGAGGCACACGCTCGATTCAAGCAGTACGAGTACCGGGCCAACTCTAGTCTTGTGCTGACCACCGACTCGCGTCCTCGCGACACTCATGAGCCCACTGGTGAGCCGGAATCGTTGTGGAACAAGATTGATCCTAGAAACTTCGGGGATAGGGCGTCTCGGGGGAGGCCCCCGGAGTTGGAAGAGAAGCTCAAGAAGGCTAAGAAGAAGAAGGATAGGGATCCTAATGCTGAACCTGTGCCGAACAGGCAGAGCAAGAGGCGGCGGCTTCAGGAGGAGAGTGTTCTGACTTCTAGTGATGAAGGGGTTTACCAGCCCAAGACCAGGGAAACCAGGGCTGCTTATGAGGCAATGCTTAGTGTTATTCAACAGCAGTTGGGTGGGCAGCCCCTGAATATAGTCAGTGGGGCAGCGGATGAGATTTTGGCTGTCCTTAAGAATGATACTTTTAAGAATGCCGACAAGAAGAAGGAGATTGAGAAGTTGTTGAACCCTATACCCAATCCTGTGTTTGATCAGCTTGTGTCTATTGGTAAGCTAATTACTGATTACCAAGATGGAGGCGAAGCAGATGGGTCTGCTGTGGCTAATGGCGATGATACGCTTGATGACGATGGTGTTGCTGTTGAGTTTGAAGATAATGAGGATGAAGAAGAGGAGAGTGATCTTGATATGGTTCCAGAGGATGAGGAGGACGAGGAAGAGGATGATGTGGCTCAACAGAATGGTTCTAGAGGAATGCAAATGGGTGGTGGGATTGATGAGGATGACATGGAGGAAGCTAATGGAGGCATGAGCCTAAATGTTCAGGACATTGATGCTTACTGGCTTCAGAGAAAGATTTCTCAAGCATATAAAAGCCAGAAGGACCCACAACAGTGCCAGCAACTTGCAGAAGAAGTACTTAAGATTCTTGTTGAAGGCGAGGACAAGCAAGTTGAGGACAAGCTGGTGCTGCATCTTGCATTTGAGAACTTTGACCTCATTAAGTTACTCTTGCGGAATCGATTGAAGATTGTCTGGTGTACCCGTTTGGCAAGGGCTGAAGACCAAGAAGAGAGGAATAAGATTGAAGAAGAAATGATGGGTAAGGGCCCTGATTATGTTGCCATTCTGGAGCAGCTGCATGCCACTAGGGCAACTGCTAAAGAAAGGCAAAAGAACTTGGAAAAGAGCATAAGGGAAGAGGCTCGGCGGTTGAAGGATGAGAGTGGTGCGGATGGATACCAAGATAGGAGGGGACTTGTTGATAGAGATGGAGAGAGTGGTTGGGTGAAGGGCCAACGGCAGTTGCTGGATCTGGATGAGCTTTCATTTGACAAAGGTGGCCTCTTGATGGCAAATAGGAGATGTCAGTTGCCAGATGGAAGTTATAAACATACAGGAAAGGGGTACGAAGAGGTTCATGTGCCAGCAATGAAGCCAAAAGAAATGTCTCCAGATGAGAAGCTTATAAAAATTGCTGAGATGCCAGACTGGGCGCAACCAGCATTCAAAGGTATGACACAGTTGAACAGGGTACAGAGCAGGGTCTATGAGACGGCTCTTTTCAAAGCGGATAATGTTCTCTTGTGTGCTCCCACTGGAGCAGGGAAGACAAATGTGGCAGTTCTCACCATACTTCAGCAGATTGCGTTGCACAGGAACTCAGACGGCTCATTCAACCATGGAAACTATAAAATTGTCTACGTAGCGCCAATGAAAGCTCTTGTTGCTGAAGTGGTGGGTAATTTGTCTAATCGCTTGCAATATTATGATGTTAAGGTGAAGGAGCTAAGTGGAGACCAGTCACTGACTCGCCAGCAAATTGATGAAACTCAGATAATTGTCACTACTCCTGAGAAGTGGGATATCATTACTCGAAAGTCTGGAGATCGCACTTATACACAGCTTGTGAAACTCCTAATCATTGATGAAATTCATCTTCTTCATGATAACAGAGGACCTGTTCTTGAGAGTATCGTCGCTAGAACAGTAAGGCAAATTGAAACTACAAAAGAGCATATTAGGCTGGTGGGTTTGTCAGCCACCCTCCCTAATTATGAAGATGTTGCTCTGTTCTTACGTGTTGATCTGAAAAGTGGGCTATTTCATTTTGACAATAGTTATAGACCAGTTCCTCTCTCTCAACAGTATATTGGAATCAGTGTAAAGAAGCCACTGCAGAGGTTTCAGTTGATGAATGATTTATGTTATGAGAAGGTGATTGCAGTGGCAGGAAAGCATCAAGTTCTTATTTTTGTTCATTCAAGGAAAGAAACTGCCAAAACAGCTCGCGCCATTCGAGACTCTGCACTTGCCAATGATACTGTTGGTAGATTCTTGAAAGAGGATAGTGCCAGCCGTGAGATTCTTCATAGTCATACAGAACTCGTGAAGAGCAATGATCTTAAAGATCTTCTTCCTTATGGCTTTGCCATTCATCATGCTGGGATGAGCCGGTCTGACCGTCAGCTTGTGGAGGATCTATTCGCTGATGGACATGTACAAGTGTTAGTTTCAACAGCAACTCTTGCTTGGGGTGTCAATTTACCTGCTCACACGGTGATTATCAAAGGGACCCAGATTTACAACCCTGAAAAAGGAGCGTGGACTGAACTAAGTCCTTTGGATGTCATGCAGATGCTGGGTCGTGCAGGAAGGCCTCAGTATGATTCATATGGAGAAGGGATAATCATTACTGGTCATGCTGAACTGCAGTTCTATCTTTCTTTGATGAACCAACAGCTTCCCATTGAAAGTCAGTTTGTGTCAAAACTGGCTGATCAGTTGAATGCAGAAATTGTTCTTGGAACTGTTCAAAATGCTAAAGAAGCCTGCCACTGGCTTGGTTACACTTATTTATATATTCGCATGGTTCGGAATCCTACCCTTTATGGTTTAGCATCTGATGTTCTTGCACGAGATATAACACTGGAGGAGAGAAGAGCTGATCTGGTAAGCATTAAATTTTTCTGATTTTCATTCGGTTCAGCAGCAAAATCTTTATCTTTCATTTTACACTTGCATTTTGACACTCTGATTTTATTTATTATATAATCCTGATGCAACAGTTAATATTTTCCTGTCTATGATCTCGTTTGCAACTTTTCCTTCAAATCTTTGCTGGGATTTTAGTTGTTGCTGATTAAGAAACTTTTTACTAGCAGAAATGTTTCTCCACACTATTAGTTGGAAGCTTCTGTGCAGTTTGCAGCGATCAATAAATTTTATTATTTAGTTTTAACATTTAAGAATATGAGCTAGGTAAAAGTCAGAGGTGATTGTCCCTATTACAGAAGGAATGATAAAAGAAAGCCATGTAGAAAATGCTACCAAAGTGATTATTAAAAGACTTAATTTCTTTCCTTTTTTCTTGTTCTCAAGCAAAAGTTTTCTTCTCAGTTTGCAACGTGCACTGTCACTGCAGTATTTTTTAGCACTCATGCCTTTCATTCATTCCAATGCATGGACTGATCCATATGGCTGCATGCTTGTTCTTTAGCACGGTGGGAATTTTGGGCGTTGTTGTTTGTTTCTGTATTTGTCAGGTTTAAGTGTTTTGTATGGCTACAATTGTTTCTGGCTCTCTTCAAAATGATATATCTCTTTATACTCCTGTATTTTTGGTATAATGCCTTTTCTTCTTTATTTAATTGTAGTATGAAGTCCTTATAGATACATTTCTAATGATGTAATAATATTGTTTGCAGATTCATTCTGCTGCAACTGTCCTGGATAGAAATAACCTGGTGAAGTATGATAGAAAAAGTGGATATTTCCAGGTCACTGACTTGGGTCGCATTGCTAGTTATTACTATATTACTCATGGAACTATATCCACTTACAATGAGCATTTGAAGCCAACAATGGGTGACATTGAGCTATGTCGGTTGTTCTCACTCAGTGAAGAATTCAAATATGTTACAGTGAGACAAGATGAGAAGATGGAACTAGCTAAACTTTTGGATCGTGTTCCTATTCCCATTAAGGAAAGTTTGGAGGAGCCTAGTGCAAAGATTAATGTTTTGCTTCAGGCATATATTTCACAGCTGAAGTTAGAAGGGTTATCATTGACATCAGACATGGTTTTCATAACTCAGGTTTGTTATTTTGTTGTTTATTTTTTTTTTATGTAGTTTTAGTTGGATGGCATGTGATATAATAATTAATGACATTTACTAATTATCTTCATGACCCAGGTTTTTTATTCTGTTGTTTGCTTTTTTATCCTAGTTTTAGTTGGATGCATTTTATATAATGGTATTTACTAATTGTTTTTTTTTTCTTGTTGATTAGAGTGCTGGACGTCTTATGCGAGCACTTTTCGAGATTGTCTTAAAAAGAGGGTGGGCACAGTTGGCTGAGAAGGCTTTAAACTTGTGCAAAATGATTAACAAGAGGATGTGGAGTGTCCAAACTCCTCTTCGGCAATTCAATGGAATCCCAAATGATATCTTAATGAAGTTGGAGAAAAAGGACTTGGCCTGGGATAGGTATTACGATCTCACTGCACAGGAGCTAGGGGAGCTCATTCGTGTATCAAAGATGGGACGTACCCTCCACAAGTTTATTCACCAATTCCCAAAGCTAAACCTTGCTGCTCATGTTCAGCCAATTACGCGTACTGTTTTGAGGGTTGAACTAACCATAACACCTGACTTCCAGTGGGAGGATAGGTTTCATGGCTATGTGGAGCCGTTTTTGGTTATTGTGGAGGATAATGATGGTGAATATATTCTACATCATGAATATTTTATGCTGAAGAAGCAGTATATCGATGAGGATCACACTTTGAATTTTACTGTTCCTATATACGAGCCATTGCCGCCTCAATACTTCATTCGTGTTGTGTCTGATAGATGGCTGGGATCACAAGCTGTTCTACCTGTTTCATTTAGACACCTTATCTTGCCAGAGAAATATCCTCCTCCAACAGAGCTGTTGGACTTGCAACCACTGCCTGTAACTGCATTAAGGAATCCAGCATACGAAGCCCTCTATCAGGATTTCAAGCATTTTAATCCGGTTCAAACCCAGGTTTTTACTGTTTTGTATAATACTGATGACAATGTCTTAGTTGCTGCACCTACGGGAAGTGGGAAGACTATATGTGCTGAGTTTGCCATATTGAGTAATCATCAAAAAGGACCTGAAAATGTCATGCGTGCTGTATATATTGCACCTATTGAAGCTCTTGCAAAGGAACGATTCCGTGATTGGGAGAAGAAGTTTGGAAAGGGACTTGGAATGCGTGTGGTTGAATTAACTGGGGAAACAGCTACAGACTTGAAATTGCTTGAGAAAGGTCAGATTATCATCAGTACTCCAGAGAAATGGGATGCTTTATCCCGTCGCTGGAAGCAACGGAAGCATGTTCAGCAAGTTAGCCTTTTTATCATCGATGAACTCCACTTGATCGGGGGTCAAGGTGGTCCTGTGCTGGAAGTCGCGGTCTCTCGGATGAGATATATTGCTAGTCAGGTGGAGAACAAGATTCGTATTGTGGCACTCTCTACTTCTCTTGCAAATGCCAAGGATCTTGGAGAATGGATTGGGGCAACTTCTCATGGTCTTTTTAATTTCCCTCCTGGTGTTCGTCCTGTGCCTCTGGAGATACACATTCAAGGAGTTGATATAGCTAATTTTGAAGCAAGGATGCAAGCAATGACAAAACCAACGTACACTTCAATTGTCCAACATGCAAAGAATGGGAAGCCTGCCCTTGTATTTGTTCCCACAAGGAAGCATGTCCGAATGACTGCTGTGGATTTGATGACATACTCAAATGCAGACAGTGGAGATAAACCAGCATTTTTGTTGAGGTCATCTGAAGAATTAGAACCGTTCATTGGCAAGATCCACGAGGAAATGCTGAGAGCCACTTTACGATATGGAGTGGGGTACTTGCATGAGGGTTTAAATAGTTTGGACCAAGAAGTTGTGTCTCAGTTGTTTGATGCTGGTTGGATTCAGGTCTGTGTTATGAGCAGTTCAATGTGTTGGGGACTGCCATTGTCAGCTCATTTGGTGGTTGTGATGGGCACACAGTATTATGATGGTCGGGAAAATGCTCATACTGATTACCCCGTTACAGATCTATTGCAGATGATGGGTCATGCAAGCCGGCCTCTGCTAGATAATTCTGGAAAATGTGTAATTCTTTGCCATGCACCTCGGAAAGAATACTACAAGAAGTTTCTTTATGAAGCATTTCCAGTTGAAAGCCACTTGCACCATTTCTTACATGATAATTTGAATTCTGAGGTTGTTGCTGGAGTTATTGAGAACAAACAGGATGCTGTGGATTATCTTACATGGACATTCATGTATAGAAGGCTCACTCAAAATCCAAACTACTACAATCTTCAGGGTGTGAGTCACAGGCATCTTTCCGATCACCTTTCAGAGCTTGTAGAGAACACATTGAGTGATTTGGAAGCTAGTAAGTGTGTTGCTATTGAGGAAGACATGGACCTTTCTCCTTTGAATCTTGGCATGATTGCATCATATTACTATATCAGTTATACTACCATAGAGCGTTTCAGCTCTTCTTTGACTTCCAAGACGAAGATGAAGGGTCTTCTGGAGATCCTGGCTTCTGCTTCGGAGTATTCACTACTGCCAATACGACCCGGGGAGGAAGAGATGGTTAGGAAATTAATTTATCATCAGAGGTTTTCCTTTGAAAATCCCAAAGCCACAGATCCTCATGTAAAAGCAAATGCGCTTCTGCAAGCTCATTTCTCAAGGCAGTCCCTTGGAGGGAATCTAGCGTCTGATCAACGGGATGTGCTCCTTTCTGCTAGTAGATTGCTTCAAGCCATGGTTGATGTTATTTCAAGCAATGGTTGGCTGAATCTTGCTCTTCTTGCAATGGAAGTTAGCCAGATGGTAACACAGGGCATGTGGGAGCGCGATTCAATGCTTCTGCAGCTTCCCCACTTCACGAAGGATTTGGCTAAGAGATGCCAAGAGAATCCTGGAAAGAGTATCGAGACTGTGTTTGATTTGGTGGAGATGGAGGATGATGAGAGGCGTGAACTTCTGCAGATGCCAGATTCACAGTTGCTTGACATCGCCAGGTTCTGCAACCGTTTTCCAAATATCGACATGACGTATGAGGTGCTTGAAAGTGACAATGTGAGGGCTGGGGAGGATATCACTTTGCAGGTGACCCTTGAGCGGGATTTAGAAGGGAGGACTGAGGTCGGTCCCGTTGACGCTCCCAGGTATCCCAAGGCCAAAGAGGAAGGATGGTGGCTTGTTGTTGGCGACACCAAGAGTAATCAACTGCTCGCCATTAAGAGGGTTTCTCTGCAGAGGAAGTCAAGGGTCAAGCTCGAATTTGCTTCTCCAGCTGAAGCCGGTAAGAAGAGCTATACCCTGTATTTCATGTGTGATTCATACCTGGGTTGTGACCAAGAGTATAGCTTCGATCTCGATGTCAAGGAAGCAGACGAAGACAGCTGAAGAGAGTAATGTTTTATTTCTGTTCAGTTCATACTGCTGAGCCTCTTTTCATCTAATAGCACCTCTTATATTTTTGATACATTTGTTACGGTTCATTTAAATGTTTTCAGTTCGTAGTTTGTACTGTTCTATCATACTTAACACTTTTGTTAATGAACCTGCAGTATTGTCTAATTACATGATTTTGCCCCCCATGTTGCTGGGGGAAATTATTACAACTGTTTTTTGTCTCTGAAATAGATGTGCTTAATGGTAATTTACAGATCTGAGTTCATGTATTTGAAAGTTGGAGAAGGTGTACTCTATTCTGGTGCTTTTTAGGCTACAAACAAACTTTTTACTATTATAAACACAGTAGTTAGACAAAATACAAAAGACTATTAGACTGGTTTTCTGAATGACGCCCCGGTGGTAGGTATGTTTCTCAGTCGTAATAGATGTGTCGGGATTATCCAGACAGAAGGGCTGAAGGGGGTCTTGCTTCTCCATCTTGAACCTGAGATCGGCCTTGGCTCGGTCGCCCTCGCGCACCTCCTCGGCCTCCATCACCTTCTTATCTATCATGTCCGTCAGGTGCTTCTCTCTCATTTGCATTCCCTTGAATTTCACCACCCCCAGCCTTGTTGCTCCCACCGGGAAACTCACCATTCCCGAGGCATTGGGACTCCTCGACGTGATCAACGATGAAGATAGTCTCAAGTTTAGCGGGGTTGGAGCTGTAACGGATGCCATCGAGTTTGGTATGATCTCTGTGTCTCTGTATAGTAACATATATTCTACATCTCTGGGCTTTGTTCCTTGTGAACTTATAGTAGTTGACGAATTGAGCTGGGAGTTTAGGTTTTAACGATCTTGACCCTCCATTGGCTTGACGGATTTGCCTAAACCATTAATGGATCTAATAACTTCTACCTAGCCGTTTATGAACAAACGGCCGAGATTGTACATTACAAATAGGACTGTATGGCTGTGATTTGGAAAAGAAAATGAAAACCTTGTTTGCTTCGGATGAAAATGTAGTCCACACCACCAACCTCTGTCTTTTAGCTTGGATTATTTTGTATATAGTAGGACTAGAGGTGACAACTTATGTCATTATACGACACGAAATTAGCGTGTTTAACTTTATATATTTTGTAATCGTGTTTGACAACCAATATGATTAATTAGCCGTGTTATGACAAGAACAACATGCACACTTAAGTGTATAATTATGAATTATTTCTAATAATGTGTTGTGTTGTTTCAAGTCAAGTGCGTTGGTTCTGTCGTGTAGAATGTGTGCGGTCATGCTCGTGTCATGTCAAAATATTAGTGTTGGATCGTGCATAACACAAACAACTTTCGCACAACAAGCACACATGAATTGTCGTCCCCTCTGATTAGGATAAGGTTATTGTCGTCATCAATACCATCACCGGATACGGACACGAGTATGGGCTTTAGGCCTAGGAAAAAGAAAAGCCCATGTACAGTATACGGGAGCTGTTGTGTGATTTCAAATTGTTGTTAGGGACACAAACTCCCATTTCCTTTGAATAACGGTCGTCTCCAGTTGGAGCCCTAATCTGAATTTGGGTGTACTGGGGCTTTGGGTAATTAAACGGGAGAAAAATTGGGATTATTTTTTTCATATACAGTACGGTGTAACTTTCTTTTCTAGTAATATCAATACTACTGACTCTGTCGTGTGGACGTAGGCGATTTGCCGAACCACGTTAAAATATTGTGTTCATCTTGTATTTTATATTTC
>JAYMTA010003681.1:0-13813 GCA_036897625.1 Pelargonium cotyledonis | reverse complement strand
ATTCCCGGCCACCAGCGGCGCTCTCTCTTGCCATAGCCGCGATTTGCTCATGGTGGCCGACGGTGCTCTCTGTTCACGCTATTTCCGGAGCTCGGAGCTCGAGAATGGAGCTCGTTCTCCATCGCATTTTGCCGCCGTGGAGAGAACCATCACAGATCGAGCCCGGCGCTGAGCCACTGCCAGCGGTGTCGGTGGAGATTTGTAGTAACGAAGCCCACCTCGCCGAAGCGTGGAGGTTTACGAAGCCCACGCCTTCACCGTTCACTCCCACGTGGAGGTGGAGGACGGCGGTGTCGATGGAGATATGCAGCAACGAACGTCGGACCTCGACGGAGTTTGGCCGATCTGCTTCCTCTCTCTCTCCGTTCATGGCCATCTCAACAGAGCTCCATGGATATGTGTAGATCTGAGCTCGGCATCCCATGTGCATATCTGAGAGGCCATCGGCGGCGGCAGAGCTGGACGGAGAAGATGATGTTCTTCGTTTTCTTTTTTCTTTTCTTTTTCTTTTTCTTTTCTATTTATTATTATAAAAAAATTCAAAAAATAAGGGTATTTTGGTCATTTTGACATCTCACTGATTCTGCTAGAGACCGAACAACAATTTCATACCTTAGGGTAATCGAAAGTTCAAAAAAAAAAAAAAAGTTCAGGATAGTAAAGTAAAAAAGGTGGTTAGTTGAGAGTAGTTATATATAATTACCTTTAAATAGTTTTCAAGTTTACATTTGTATTTTCTTGAAAGAAACCATAGTGATTTATTTAATCAATATCATAGGGTAACAACTTGAGAACTAGTATTGTGCACCAAATATAGAGACGATAGGCCTAGTAATCGTATGGGGAACCTCAATTGAGTTCCCTTATGGTTTCTTTGTAATCAAGTCCTTTTGGTTTGAGCTATCAGGAAGTTGAGACTTTTAGAGTTGTTCTCTAAAGTTGAGATAAATATTAGCTATCTAGGGTCAAGTTCTTTTAGAGTTCAGTTATCCAAAGACGAAACCTCCATAGGTTGACTATTTGTTAACGAGTCTCGTTGGTCATTCATTCATTGCTTCCATTACAGGGGCGCGGTACGGGGTCGCGGAATCGGTCCTGGTTTTTGATGGTTTCGAGTTACGAGCTTTTTGGAGGTTTCACAACAGTTGTAGGGTCACGGCATTGGGCACAAAGCTTGTAAATGCTTCTTATGACTTCGTGTTCGTGGGAGATCCTTAGATTCTTAATGCACATTATAGTGCCACGGTAAGGGGTCAGGCACGAGTGTCTTGAAAATCTCGTCCTTGTTTGGAGAGCTTTTTCTACGGACGAAACTCTCAAAAAATCTGTAATTGAGTAGAGCTGTTAGGGAATTTTAGAGGATTTGAAATGGACGAAGAGTTCCCCAGTACTCTTTGAGGCTTCATAATTGGTGGAAAGAATCTCGAGATTCTTGGAGGTTTTGAAATGGGCGAGGAGTTCTATAATCAATGGAGAGCTTTTCGGGACTGTTGGAAGCTATGAATTCCTTAAAAAGTTTGATTTCTCATCGAGTAGATTTGCAACCTTCTAAGGGGTCATAGTTCAATCTCCCCCCCCCCCACCCCCGGTGCGTCCGCTCAGGTAAACCTTCTTGTTCGAGCATGAGAAATATCTCATCCCACTCTCTTCTAGTGACTTCAAGAATCTTGTCATTGAGGGTTTTGGACGTCTTCGAGAATGGGCACCACGTGTCACACGTCACGCTTTTATTAGTCTTTTCAACTTTTGATATTTAGGTGAAGTCAAACTAATTACAAATTTGATATTATACATATATTCAACAAAGTTTAACAGTTAGCTGACCATTATATTAAGGTAAGACTATTTTGATTCAATATTATATTAATTGCAGTAAATTGGTACATTCCAAAGTGTAACCAAAATATAAATTAGATATTTATTTAAAAATTAACTTAAGCATTGCATATATCTGATTTATATGTAAACTATTGTAAAAATAATGTTTGTATAAAAGTGTAAATTGAATATCACTCGCTAATTATTATACTCTTGATTTGTCCAAATTTGGTCTAATAAACTTGGATGATGACAGAGTTACGGTATCATATATATTTTATCAAGTTTATAATATATTTCAATTTTTATTGAATTATTATTTGACAGCCACAAAAAAAGAAAAATTGTCTATGATTTAGATTGCAGCGTTATTTTTTATATTGAAAAATAAAGATTTTACAAAATTTGGAACAAAACAACATTTTTGTATCTTTAGTTGAGTCTATCCATATAGAACTAAAATTGAGTAAATTCAACCAAGTGGTATGCATTCACTAATTCACTTGGGTGTATATGGATGATATATATATATTTTTTTAAATGACAGCCTAAAGGTGTATATATACAAGTAACCAATAGTGTTCAAAAAAGAGACAATTTCTCTTAACCCTACCCTAGAGTTTTTGGCACCTTACCGCACCAAAGTGATCTCTTACACCACCACTACCAAAGATGTGTAGAGTGGGGATTGATCATGAGACTTTCTCCCACTCACACAGTTGGATAAACCAACTGCGCCACCCTTATTGATTATATAGATGATATTTCGATAAGAGTTTCACTGATGTTAAACCAAACTGTATCAGGCATTCTCCGGATCGCAAACACTACAAATGATAATCCTATTATCCACCGGAACAAACAAAGGTGGAGGCTACTTCGCCCCAAAGAGTGTTTTTTTGGGGTTTTATATGTCCCTAACCATCGTTTGGGCTATTCTCAACACTTTTGCTATACAACTCATCGCTTTCCTCAACGTCATTTCCCTGTGGTGGCAGGTTCGTTATTAAATATACTTCACTTCCTCTATATATATACTATAGTCTATATGTACGTAGGTACGTACGTATGTCATGCATGCATGCTCTCCGATCCTTACTATGAAATGATTGCAGATTATTGGTGGTATGGTTATAATTATAATGCTACCACTGGTGGCACCATCAACACAAACAGCCTCTTACGTGCTCACTCATTTCGAAACATCGCCGGAGTCAACTGGAATCACTAGCCATCCTTACGCAGTCATTATGTCCGTGCTGCTGAGCAACTACTGTTTGTATGGCTACGATGCTGCTGCTCATCTCACTGAAGAAACAAAAGGCTCCGATAGAAATGGTCCCATTGCTATTCTATCCAGTATCGGTATCATTTCTGTATTTGGAGGGGCTTATTATTTGGCTCTCACTTTTAGCATCCAGGTACCTACAAGCACATGCACATGCAGTTCATCTTCACGGTCGACTTTGTAGAGTATAAAAGAATTATCATTTAACTCTGAGGTCGGCCCATATTACATATGGGTTTACTAGCAGAAAGCCGCCTGCCATGAAACTGGAACAGTCTATCACGTTGAGTAAAAACATGTATAATTTACTCTAAGGCCTACTTAATTAATTTTGTTGCATGCAGGACCCAAAGTACTTGTACGATGCCAACAACGAGACTGGAGGTGCATCAGTACCAGCACAAATCATCTACGATGCGTTTCAGAGAAGGTTTCAGAATTCGAGTGGAGCCATTGTATTCCTGTGCATTATATGGGGCTCCTTCTTCTTTTGCGGACTCTCAGTTACAACCAGTGCTGCCAGAGTCGTCTTTGCTCTCTCAAGGGACAACGGTATCCCATTTTCGCATATATGGCGTAAAATACACCCAAAGCGCAAGGTTCCAGCAAATGCTGTGTGGCTGTGCGCATCCATATGCCTCCTCCTTGGACTGCCCATCTTGAAGCTTGATGTGCTCTTCACTGCCATCATCTCCATCAGTACCATAGGGTGGGTCGGTGGCTATGCGGTCCCAATATTCGCGAGGCTTGTGATGGCCGAAGAGGATTTCAAACCCGGGCCTTTCTATTTGGGAAAAGCTCGGAGACCTATCTGTCTCGTAGCCTTCCTGTGGATTGGCTATACATGTTCGGCTTTTTTGTTGCCAACTCTCTACCCCATCACTTGGACAACTTTCAACTATGCACCACTTGCACTTGCTGTGCTCTTGACCCTCATATTGGTCTGGTGGGTTGCGGATGCAAGGAAGTGGTTCAAGGGTCCAGTAAGGAACATTATTGTAGTAATCAACAACGGAAACGTATAGAGAAATTTGGTATTTCCCTTCTGTATCAAAACAATGTAGAGAACCGCAAAAAGAGATTGTATTTGGGTTCTTCGTACCTTCAACGTCGAAACACGACATGCTTGTTCTAGGCTGTGCAACACAATGCAAGCTACATAAATATAAATATTAGCAAAACTTGGATCCAAGCATTTGACGGGAACCACTATCTCAATTTGGTCGAAAGTCCTTGCCTATATTTACATACATATATATTCATGTCGCGTGACAAAAGATGAAAGACAAAAGTTAAGCCACTTTTCAAGTCTAAAGTATCATTACATCCCCACGAGAGTACTGAGGATTGAAGAAGTCTCACCATGTCTGTCTGGCACAAAGATCGGCTTACCACTATCTCTACTCCAGAGCATGCAATTGATTGGTCAAAACAAAAAATACATGGGCGCCAGAGACAATTGCATGATGGTGTAAACTTTTCTATTCAGATGATATCATGTCAGCTGGGGTGTTCAAAGCTTGGAGCGGGGTTTGATCTCTGGGGAAGATCAGAGGCCTGCTTGTAAGACTTGCGCCTTTCCTCTTCATGTTGAGATGATAACTTCTCGGGACGGATATGACCATTGTCTAGCGCCCTTTTCAACTTTTTCTTTGGCAAAACAACACTGTCTGTAACTCTCCCATCATCTGGGGAGTTGCCTGAATTATCCTTTAACTTGTCTTGTTTCGGCTTCTCCATGTTTGGGCCATTTGAGGAAGGACTAGGCATCCGGACAGTTGAACTTGAAGTTGCCTTGCTGCTACCTGATACCAAACCATGACCACCTGAATCTGCACACCTCTCCTGTACATGCTGTGGCTGAACAATTGGATTGCCGTCCTCAGCTCGGACAGCCTCCTCTGACCTAGATGCCAACATCTTTTTCTTAATTTTCTCCTCATCCTAAACAAGAAAATAAAGGCAGGTGTTAAGAACATTAATTTACATGGATTAAACCCTCAACTGATGGATGCATGGCACTATTTAGAGAAACATGCAAACAATTCATGAATATTCATATTCATCAAGAAACCTTTTTATTTCTATGTTTGATACTCTAGCTTGTAACCACGCCTTCCTTCTATAGATGCTATGTGTGCATTTTTAATGGGTAAGAGTACTTGTAACAAACTACCACGTGTCACAAGTTGAAAAATCATCACTTACACAGATAGAACTAGCTGTTTCACACCCTACCACAAGAACTCAAAAACTAAAAAAAAAGTCTCATCATAGTGCATAGTAAACAATTGAATTATGATAAGAGCTTCGTTAAGCTTACATCAGAATCATCGTCAATAAATGGAATGAGGCAAACAGGATTCATATTCTCCAAACAAGAAAGGCATTAGGCAACCTCAAATATAACTACAGAACACATATATAGTAGAACAGAGGAAGGGAGGAGAGATATACTTTATGTCGGCTGTACAGTGCTCTCCGCCTCTCTTTTGCCCTACATATTGCACGTCTAATACCATGGTTGTCCATCAATCCACTTGGCCACAATTCTGCAAGCTGAATCATATATGGTAAACAAGTATTGTTACAAAGATACTTGGCCTCAACTCTGCAAGCCCAATTGTAGATGGGAAACAGATAATGTCACAGATATAACTTGGGAAAGAATTTACAAAATCTAGCAAACAGTTATTAAATGAGTATGAATAGTAAAATGTTCGATCCTGAATACTTGTATTTGAAATTATTATGCAAATATTGGACATTTTTAGTTTCTAACATAAAACAAATTGATTCTGTAAAGCATTAGTTTCTATTATTCTTTGCCAAAATCTCATTGTGTGACCTGTACATTTAATCCCCGTACTGTTATTACAGCTCTGAATATCGCCACCACTGTGATATAAATTGTTATTATAGTATGTCCTCTACCTCCTCATCTATCTTCTTAATTCTTAGGGTTTGATTAAAGAGATTTATCTCAATCACTTAACTCTAATCTTGCCTAAGTATTTCTGAATTTACATGTGAATGTTTTCCGTGCCTAATTATTTTCCTATTTTAATTTTCTTCAAAGAGCTATAATTTATATACTTGCTCGGAATACTAAGCTATATCTAGAGCCTACATTAAGTAGGTTGCAAAATGCTCCTTTCATCTCTTCTTAATCTCCTCATTCTTTGTCAACACTATATTATCCTCACTTTCAATACATGTAACACAATTTATATTCCTATCCTTGCTTTTCTGTATCTTTGCAGCTTGCTATGTGTTTCTTTCTTCATCTTTCATTCATCACTGCTTATAGAGTTCATTATATGCTTCGAACCATGCTTCACCAACAACTTCCTTACTTTATTTCGTAGCCATTTTGTATACATACCATATATTTTTGGTTCTACCCTCATGTAACCTCCAATAACACTCCTCCAGACGGAGCATTTTGCACCTCCTCTTTGCACCACCATGTTTCTTTATCTCTAGGACCACAACCTCTGAGTTCTCTTAAAATGGCCTCAGTTATTTTACCAAAGGAAGTTGTAATTTATCACATAGCAGTAATGTCCTCAAATAAATATCATCTAACTTTGAACATCTTCTACCTAAAACCTATTCAGTTCTCCTTTAAGTTTCACCATCTGATTCCATGCTGACATTCTTATTTTGTCTACATATTATCTTAAGATGAATAGAGTACTGCAAACCTGTGTTGTGTTGCTATGAACTCCCTTTTGGTAGCTTCACAATCTTTAATGTCTGACTTATCCTCGGTTTGTGCGAAGATAAAATATATTTGACTAGTGCTATGTGTGATTAAATGCAAATTTTGTTTACTAAAGCAATAATTTGTTATACACAAGTTGTATGAGATGATAAATTCTTTAGTGGCCACTTTTACCAAATTCCTTTTCCCAAATCTCAATACTCTCATGCACTCAGTCTCTCACAAAATACTGCCCGCCCCTCTTCACATGTCCATGTAAATATCTCCGTCAAGGAATAATATTTTTATGTCATCAACTTTTTGTATTTTTCTAATTGAAAAAATATATAAATAACCTAAAATACAGCTATCTAGCAATACACATGAGAACCAAAACAAAGGAAAATAAACTACCTGAGCATAAAGCTTTCTGATTTGTGGACCAGCATCTTCATCCAACCCCTAAACCCATTAAACAACAGAGAGGGAAGTAAGAAAAGTAATGTATACCAGAAAGGAAAAACTGTTGCAAGAAAGGACATTGCAAGCACAAATCAGTACATCAACAAAAAGATCATAAAGATCACAAATCTTGTCCTCCAATGCAGTATCCATACTCAATTTTCTTTTTGGAACTTCTTTTCCTTCAGAACCAATTTCTTGAAAATCATCTGACCTACCAGCTTGTTGTTGTTCAGATGCCTACAATTGCATGCCAGTTAGTAAAGGTACACAGCCCACGAGACTACAAAGACCTAAATGACATAGATTCAGATATGGAAATAGATAAACAGCCAAATATATAAACACGCATACAACCATCAAAAGAAAAACATTGGCAACCCCTCCCCTCGATCTGCTCCCCTCCCCAAAAAAATAAATAATAAATAATATAATTTCAAATCTAGACATAGCACACCAAGAAAGATCGATAAATACCTTGGACTCCAAAGTGGGAAACCGCTTACTAATCATCTCTGTGACCTCATTTTTTATCTGTCGAAACCTGTCATCTTTCTCCTGCTTTGCAGACACCCCCATACTGACCATGACTTTTAAGTTTCTCTGTAGCAAAAACACATTGGATTAGTATTGGTTATTAGTTAATATCACAGTTATCAATAAACAAATACTAATCAACAGCCACATTTATAATGAATAAGAACTAGCTTTATTTATTCATAGAATGACTTGAGCAACAATTTCCTAGGTATATATATATATATCTCTTCAAAAGGTCAAGAAACTTGGACAAAATTCAAGAGACAATATACAGGACAGTAATAGCTGATGTTATAACTCAAAAATATTACTCGCTCGGTCCCAAAATAAGTGTCATGTTTCACTTGCATTTTACTCCCAAAATAAATGTCTTGTTTCCTTTGTAGGAAGTTAATTACGCATAAATTGTCGATAATGTCTTTGTAATAAGTTGGTTACTATCCCTTAAGTTTGTTACAACAGGTGTATGGAGATAGAAGAGTAAATATACAATACGAACTAACTTCTCTTTAATTGTTTTCAAATAGAAAGCACGACAATTATTTTGGGACGGGGAGTATTCAATTTTTTCGTGCCTATTTTTAAGATCAGGCCCAGTAACGGTTACAATTATTAACTCAACATTATTGCATACATTTCATCTAGTGTCCTAACTCCTAACTCCGCACCTGATTAGTTGACACAGGATATCAAGAATGCACCAGTACGAAAAGCAAATAGCAAGTTTACTGATGTGACCAACATCTCATGATCCAAACCCCAGCCATACCAAACTAGATAAACTCAACTCCAGATAAAAATTAAGATTGAAATAGTTAAATGGGCAAATAGTAAAGTAAATATTAATAGTTTTTTTCAGCAAATTTATGAATCAGATACCTTTAGTGTTCTGAGCTGTATCAAGTGACCAAGTATACTCATAAGGCGATTGATCAACTCCTTTGATATTTTCCCATGGCTTGCCTGCTACAATCATTAGAAATGCTAAAACTTTTTTAGAAGTCTCAAATAATAGAGTTGCAAATATATAGATCATTGCACAAATCATAAAGCCAAGCATTTAAGAGTGATAGTCATCCTAGCCATCTTTTAGTACCGCTAATCTCGCAACTTTTTCAAGTTTGAGCTTTATTTCTGTAGGCAATCTTCTTTTAATTCCCTGGGATGAAGTATCGGCTTCTTGATTTTCCATAGGTGGTCTAGCTGTACTTGCAGAAAGTAAAAATTAACCATATGCAG
Organism: Pelargonium cotyledonis; assembly: GCA_036897625.1. Lineage (NCBI taxonomy): Eukaryota > Viridiplantae > Streptophyta > Magnoliopsida > Geraniales > Geraniaceae > Pelargonium > Pelargonium cotyledonis. The sequence goes on along the minus strand of JAYMTA010003681.1, from coordinate 4,760 downwards.
TAGATTCCCTCAAACTATCAACAAAGTTTAAAAGCATCACAATGATTCTAAAACTTACATTCTGCAACCATTCTCTCCAACTCTCTAATTGCCCTCTCAAGCATGGAACCTTTCGACTTGATACTAGAACCATCCTTTTTGTGAGAGTGTGGAGTCTTCTGCAAAAACATAGGATACGCAATAAATACAAAAAGCATAAACAGGACAGAAGGAAACCTTTGCTAACATTTCCTAAATAAGCAGATAATAAAATATACGGAAACTTCTAGTATGTGTGCAACTTAGTTATCCAGAAAACCAAGAATCAAGCTCTCACCCCTACAATGATGTAATACAATTATAGTTTTTTTAGGATAAACCAAGAATTTGTTGAACGAGAACTTTTGTTCTTGGTTCCCCCCCACAATTTCTAGGATATCTACATTAATTCATATCTTTAGTCTACATTTGTCAAATATCAGATAACAGAGCTAAAAGAATATATATGTTTTGCAGGAGCTTGTGAAATACACTTTAGCCATAAGTACATCTAAATTTGGGCATCTATTTTCTTTTGTACTTATTGTGTTGCGACCAGCCTGGATCCATGATTTTTAATGAGGTGTCATCACCTCATTCATGGCTTAGCCTAAGCCAAATAAATCTTGGCTTAGAATCCTCAATCCCATATATATATATAGTATATGTGCATTCTAGTTTTGTACAAAAACAAATTTACAACAAAAATGTACATGTTTTAGACTAGTTATTATTTTTTATTTAAATAAATTGAGTAAGACGGTATCAGTAGAAGAAAACAAGATGGTGAAATAAATGTTTAAATGCATAAAGAAACAAAAAAGAATGTGTGCCCTTGGAGAGCATTAAACACGCCAATCAGACATGTAGATTAGGGGGCATCATAGAAAACATCAACAAACATATGGTTCTAAAAATAACATCAGTCACCAGAATCAGATAAGCATAAAATACATGGTCTTTGCACAAGTCAACAATGAATCCAAAAGTGAATGACTTGTAATTCTGATTTCATAGGTTGGCATAATTGGGATACTAAAACAAATATATGATTGATATGGAAAAATCTCACAACCTGCAGATCCATGTCAATATCTAGATACACTGTTGAAAACACAACATGCAGAACTCACACTTGCATTCAGCACAAAGTCAATTATTTATGTCAGAAAAAAGTAATAACAATAACCACTTACTGTTGTATGCATAGAGTACTTGGACACATTAGAGTCAGGAAATTCACGAATAGCATCCTTCTCCTTGACACCATCAACATGTTGCAACGGTCTTGCAGAATGGGATTTGGGTTGTGCGTAGACACATTTATCAAGGTATTTCTGATGCAAGCCCTCAGAATGCCCATTTGTATGTTTCAGTTTGTTATTGAGGTTCTTGGACTGAAGGGCTACCATCTTCTGCTTCTCAATCTTCTTGGTTTCAGCAAGAGATCCAGAAGCATAACCATTTGAAACATTAACAAATGAAGAGTCAACCAATGAGATTCCAGCCTCAGTAAATTTCTTTTTCGAAGGAAATTCAGAAGGATTCAATTTCTTCTGAAATTTCAAGTCTTTAAACTGTTCATTTTTTGAAGCCAAACTCTGAGATGGACTAGATGTGCTATTCTTTTGCAATGCTGTCTTTCCAGCTGCCACCTTACTCAATTTTGCATCTCTATTTGGAGTGCCACCATCATCATTTTCCCCATGACGCTTTGGCAAATCTTTTTTTCTCTTTTTCGTAAGTTGCTGGTTAGGTGACACAGTAGGCTCACTTCTATAAAATGAAAGGAAAACGAGAGAAGTAAATAAGTCAAAAGGGGGGGAAGTATTGAAATCTTAAACAAATCACAGAAATTCAAAGAATCAACTTTATGTAATATGAATCCAATAAATACTTCTTCAGCTAAGCTCAGCCTGAATTGTGCATGAACCAAATCAAAGCAGTGAAATTACTACTATTAGAACCCCAGTATAGCAGCATTGACTATATATACTTAACCAAATGACAAATAATATTTTCTAATGGGAAAGGTACTCATACATACAGAATGTGGAATCAAATAATTTTATTCACTTCATAAAGTATCACAGAACTATGCATCATTTAAAAATCCAGGTAAGAGTTTTATGACGACATACTCCTCCTCTAATCAATCTAACTGGTGGAAATGGCCATCTCTCTATACTCTTCACATAATCTAAAAAATTGCAACTATAAGATAACAAATTTCACAAATAATGAAATAAAGAGGTAGTTAAAGAATCAGTTAACAGCAGGGACAAGTGCAGTCGGTGTGCACGTGTGTGAGCGCGCATTCATACGCTTGTATGTGACATTATGGTGATTGGGGAAGCATCCCTACAAAAGATTATATTATATTAATAATATGTATATTACTTGTTCTAATCCTTAGGCGGTGTAAGACAATAATAAACTAACAGAGCAAATTTCAACAACATAATACAGAATTTGAGTTCCATCCATGAAATCACATGGCAGAGTTACCTACAAAACAATAGTTCCATGTAAATGGTATATACTGCTAACAGAATGTATAAAAATGATGACTAATCATTAGGTATCAGATTTCCCCAAGTACAGCATTTAGCTCCACTTTTTATATTACCAATTTACCATGCATAGTAACAGCATGTAGCCAGAGAGTGGAATACACTTCATTCCAACTATGAAGCCTGTGCACTGGGATGTAGATTTTAAACTGGTAAAGGATAAACCCTGGCCTACTGATAACAGAAAGCTCTATGTGGAAAGCCATCAACAAAAATGATCATACTATTGTGATCATTTAGTGAGGATCAGCAAAAAGGAAGCAGTCAAAATATAATTTATAGCTGCCTACAAGGAATTGTAACAGATGTTCTATCAATGAAAGGGTTTAAGGGATCTCACATGCTTTCCAACTTTCCCCTATTTACAAAGAACCCATCATGCTTTATTTCTGAATTATCAACTTCAAAATATTCATCCTGCACATCAGGTACCAAGGGAACATGCATGTTAAAGCTCCATAGGATGAAAAGAACAAATCCAATTATCTAGCTACATCCAACAGATCGAAATACCAACCAGCTCAGCATCATCAATAAAAGAGTCTTCTGTATCATATTGATCATCGTCCGGATAATCATTCAGATCTTCCTCATCACTACTATGCTTACCCTAAGAAGTACCCATTGCTGAGTTAGAATAATCTATTTCAAAAAGTGCAATGCTCTCTCAAGTATTATACAAAAACTATATATTCAGAACAAATACTGCTTCAGAAAAACATAACAAAATAAAGAATGAAGAAACAGCAAAACAAATTAAACACAAGTTTACATACCATGTACAATCGCTCAATCTTCTCAATAACAGCACTAAATCGGTGTGGAGCAGGGGCATCTTTTACTTCATTTTCAGCTGGTTTCCCCTGCAGGGTGAAGCACAACTAACGATAATATAACAATGCATAACTGGTGCATGTAATATGCAACAAGCAAATACGAGTGCAATGATATGTGAACTATATAGAATCAGTCAAATACATCCATGTAGAAGCATTGACAGTGATATAGTTCAATAATAAAGGAAACTACAGTGGAGCAAAATGCCATTCAGTGCAAAAACCAAATGAGGTACAAAATCCATGCTTAGAAATAACTTCAACCTTTCTTATCACAAATAGTACGAAGAATCCTTGAGTTTTACTACATTCAATGCAAAGGGTGCAATTTAAACCTTATTTCTCATAACGATGTTCATGAAACAATGGAACAATTGCCAACTTTTAAAACCATTTTAAATTGCATACAAACACGATTTTAAGTACCCTCAACCAATAAAGCTTCCAGAGAAACTGGTGCAGATGAAAACTCACTTTACATGAATAAGCATGCATTGACAAGTCACAAGTTATCACACAAATAGAATAAATTCAAACCCATCACAAGACAATCTGATGCAGTTGACAAGCAGCTAATTTTTTATGAAATGTTTATCCCTAAACTATGCTAATGCGTGAATAGTTGTTTGGTTCATTCTTTTACAGCAGTAAAGGCGGAACTTTTTAACAAGCACATATTTTTAGGCTATACACCACGGCAACCAACTTCATGAGGGTTAAATTTAACAACTAGGCATTCAAAAACAACAAAACTAACTGGTGTATAAGATTATGATTTCCTAGAAATCCCTAATAACAATAACAGGGCACACCTCTATTATACCCTAGCCTTACCCCAGAGAAAACACAACCACAAATGATATGCCACTGCCAGTGTGGATTATCTACCACCTTTTCAGAACAGGCAAGCACATTGTCATCTCAATAAACAACAACCAATCTACATTTACATTCGCAGCACTAAAGTCAAGGAAGAACCAAATTACAGAACCTACAACATATCAATTTTTTCTCGAACCAACCCACAGAATGCAACCAGAAAAGAGCATACTATCACATATACATTGACATGTGTGGAATTGAAGTGACTCACGGAAGTGATGCGAGACTCGAGACTCGGGTGGGCGTTTGCGGGAAGTACTGGTGCGGAGGAGGTGGATCCACCGGCCTTCTCAGCGTCCCTCAAAAGCTTCCTCCATGACACAATCGTGGTCTCGCCGGGTCGGAGCTCGACATTGAAGATTTGACGGTCGCAAAGCCTCACGAGCGACGACTGCGGCGGCGGCGGGGGGGGGACAACGCCCGGGGCGCCGCCCGGTCTTGCTTCCTTCCT